>JBBPDI010086505.1:0-12835 GCA_037974545.1 Cucumis variabilis
ATGTATTATGATGCTATTTAAAATATTTTTTGATTAAGGGTTGGGATTCCGTACTTGTAAATTGTTGGAACTTGATTTGAAATGTACGAATATTATATATTGTATTATAGCATATATATATTAAAGTGTCAGCTATTTTTTTCTATATGGGTGTGATGTATTATAACATTATTGTCATTAAAATGGTTCGTGTAATGGCGGAGCTAGCGGCAAGGAAAATAGAAAAACACTATAGTAATTGAGAAATTTGCAACAGAAAATAAATGTCGTAATATATGAATTTGCGACAGTCATTAATTGTCGTTAATACGAAAACAATGACAATTTTTTTACAAAATTAATTGTCACAATTGCCCTATCTGTGACGAAAAAAAATGTCATCAATAGATAAAACATGACAATTTTTTAAAAATAAACTGTCACGATTGCCATATATTTGACAGCAAAAAAAAGTCGTCAATAGTAAAATAATGACATTTTAAAAAAATGTCTCGATTGACATATTCGTGACATTTAAAAAATATAACAATAAACAAATTTGCGACATTTATTTAACTATCGTTAATACGCGAATGATGACAGTTATTTATTGTCATAAAAAAGTATGATAGTTATTTACTCTCATAGAATATTAATTAAAGACATTTATTTTATTTCATGAAATAACTTATTGCGACAGTTTTTGAAAACTGTCATGGAAGGACTTTCCATGACTCCCGCTTCTATGACTGTAAATAACTGTCACAAATTTTGTTCGCGACAGTAAATAACTGTCGTCGTAGACCATTTTTCTTGTAGTGATTGAAAAACTATAAAATATGTATCTGTAATTATTGCTTATTTACTGTTGATAGATAATTAATATACTTTGAAAAAAACAGTTAAAACAATTCACTGATATATTAAAACTCTAATAGAATAATATAGGCTCACATCAAAACATAATAACAAATATATCTTTGATGTACACACAATATTACATGTTTACAATTACTACTCTCTTCGTGTGCTTTGCTAATTCAACAATTTAATAAATCCTTTGTTTTTTAGATCTCCTTCCTTGATGCTTAACAATCGAGAGCAATATATTGCCGTTCATCACTACAATATAATACTCCATTCACTTAACTCTACAACTATTCTCAATATTGTTTAATGTTCAACTTTCTTTTTTTGCTTCTAATGAAGATAACAACCAAATAACAAATCTATGACAATGTGATGATAATCATATAACAATTTCATTACAATCAAATGATAATTACATAGCAATCACAACCTAAATTACGGTATCAAATCTCCAACCAAAATATGAACTAAGAAAACTCAAATTAAACACCTATGATAAATCTACACTCCTCACTATCTTCAAATCCAAGCAAAATCACCTCAATGAGATAGAGCATCAACCAATTAAATAGAATTTTGAAGCAAACATATTAGGAATGATCCTCAATTAAATATTATTAAACTCAATCAATACCAATGCATGTCAACTTTGTGTGTAAAGAAGAAAATGTCACTTACACTTTCTTTCATCTCCACTTTTCTTTTCTTTTCTTTTTTAATTTTAAACAAAATTTTCCACCAAAATCTCATTACTTCATGCAAAATCATATGCAATTACTTGAAAAATTAAATCAGATGACAAAAACATTTAGAAAATTCAACCAATAACACCCATTTTATGCATATTGCGAATATGAAAAATATGACAAATAATTAGTGATATCAGATGGCTATCAGAAGGCTATTAGAGGGTCATCTGAGGACTATCAGAGAGTTATCGACTTTTAAATTTGTTATTTTTGCAATTTAGAATATGTAGTGACATGGTCCTTATTATCATAAATTTTTCTCCTATTTTTGCAAGTGCCTCCAATTACTTCTCACCTTATCCCTCAGTTGAATGAGGCAACAAATTCATGCATTGAGCTAATATTCATGAAGAGAATTGAAGATGAGGAAAAATAATAAATTTGATTATAGTAGGTTGGTGGTAATGTTTGCCTTCATCCATTGTGAAAATATTCAAGTGTTAATGAACTTCAAGGAAGCAATCGAACAAACTTTCGAGTTTCAAACAAGATGACACATAAAATGCCTAACTGACAATGGAGATGGCAATTATGTTGATTTCTTCGTTGGCGACAAATGAAACGATGAAAATGTAGGTTGAAACTAGATTATAGAAAGAGGGATGAAGAGAGAGGGAGGGAAAAACTCACAAAACTAGCTTACCGACAATCGTAGAGTGGTAGCATATGAAATATGCTATCTCTTTTCACTTAATTCAAGCTCGCTTTGTGATTTTGTGTTTTTTATTGGGTATTTTATAGGTGTTTAGCAATTTAATGGTAAAGTGTGGTGATTCTGTCATTTTGGAGCTAATTCAAGCAATTTGCAGTTAAACAACGTCAACTGAGGCAAATTGAGGACCATGAAAAAGGGAAGAAGGCAGCACAAAGAGAAGTACTGGTCTAAGTCATATCGTGTGAATGTAATCGATGCATTAAGGGTAAGTAGCGATGAAGAGGTTTATGTTGGATGTCACAACTTAGGCATTTAATAATGCTAGAAGAAGTACCCATGCCTACGGAAGTGTGGTGAGAAGTAGGTATTTTGTTAACGTGACTGGACGATTCGGAAAGTACGTATCTGATGTTTCTTGAGAAGATAGGAGGAGTCTGACAATTAAAGAGTTTGACTTTCCAAGAAGATTAGGTGTGCGTCTCAATGGAAAGTCAAGTTGCCATAATGTTCAGACTACGTGTCGAGTTTGGGTTGGTTGCATGACAGGGTGAAATGACGAGAAGACACGTGTAAAGCGTAGAGGTGACCCTTAGTCGAGAAGGCCACTATATATAGAGAGCTAAAATATCAAAGGAAGAGGGAATCTTTTGTTCAGTCAGTTAGATTTTCTGATGAAAGAGATAAGAGGATGTCCAGAGTGTGAAATGGCACATGAGAGAACTGCTAGGAAAAAGAGGAGTCCAAAAGCAGAGAAGAAATAAACATATGTGTTAGTGATGAAACAAGATTTGATGTAAATTCTAAGTTGTCATTTATTATTAATTCTTTTTTGTGCTTGTTTATGAAATATGAATAAATGTTGTGAATGATTCATCCTAAACTCAAACGAGTGTCTTTGTAGCAAATGTTGTTTCTGAGTATTTCTTATATGTAGAATATTTGTGAATCTCTTATCAATTGAGGAAAGATTTTATGGATGACTTCCATAAGTAGTTAATGTTGTATTTGTAAACTTGATGTGTGTAAAAGGTATTATATTGATCATTATCTAAAAGTATTCTTTCGTAAATGCTTATTATATGATATTGTTATTACTGTGATATTATGAGCTGGGAAGCTAACCTTTTGTTACTATGTGTAATGATGGCATGTTAAGAAGAGATCAGACCTATCGCGTGACACTGGGTGAATGCGAATCCCATGTCTAAGCGAGGTTGTAATGGGACATTGGTTGAGTGTGAATTCCAGGTCTGAGAAAGAGTGACTGTGACAAGGTGCTGGCAAAAATTCCAAATAACCACATGACACTGGTCTAGCGTGGATCCCAGATCTAGGTGAGGAGAGAATCCAAGGTCTCAGTAATAAGTGTGGATTGTGAAATGTTCTAATCGCATGGTATTGTAGTGCTTTTGGAATGATGGTTAAATTATTTGTGGTTTTATGTAATGAGATTTAAGCGATGTGGGTTGACTTTATTATGATTGTTATGTGATATGTGTCAATTGTTCACGGAGACAAACTCCATGTGTTAGGAATGACTACTTATGTTATTATGGATCTCTTGTGTTTTTCCCAAAAAAAATTCTTGAACCCTTCACTTACTAGGTCTGTTTGACTTATGTTTTAAGTGTTTTTTCCCTCCCTAGATTGTTAGGCTTTGAGGCCATATGGAGGTTAGTTCTAAGGTTGTATAGCTAAGCTAAAGAACTAAAATGGGTTGACCTAGCGGTAAAAAGGTCAATAACAACTAAAAGGTCATGGATTCGATCGATGGTGGCCACCTACCTAGGAATAAATTTCCTACAGGTTTTTTTGGCACTCAAATATTGTAGGGTCAAGCGAGTTATCCCGTGAGATTAGTTGAGGTGCGTGTAAACTGGTCCAGACACTCACAGATATAAAAAAAAAGAGAAAACAAAGTGTTTATATATTACATGGCGTGTTAGCTATGAAAGTTTCTATTACGTATGAGGAGCTGCTTGGTAAGCACATTGCTCCTTATCACGTATGGCTCAGCTCAAAAGGAGAGTAAGTGCAATACTCATGCAAACAAGGCCAAGCTCAAAAAGCTAGAGAGCTGAGTTAGGGAATAGGTAACCCTAAGCACAATCCACTAAGAGAGGTGGTTAGACGATCAAGGCGAAGGGCTAAGGTGTGCCTTCACACCTCTAGGTACCTGCCGCAACGAGTAGTGTTTAGTGGAGAAAAGTGAAAAGGGTTACTGAGAACTATAATCGAGTTGGGATGTTGATGACTTGAGGAGAGAAGGGGTTTAAGGAAGGGGTCTCAAACTCTTAAAGACCTCAACACGAAAAATTGCACCTCAATGGCGAAGAGAGAACAAGGCACATTGCTACACAATGAGGCGAACAAGCTAGACGACAAGTGGGAAAAGCTATGACCAAAAGTGTATGTTAAATTTTATTGTAAGGGAAAGTTTAAGTTCTGGTTGTACCTTATTGTAAAAGTGTTAAGTTAATAAAGAAAGAGAAGTTGTACCCATTTCGTTGCCTTACCTTGTGTTTGTCGCATAAGTAATCGCAGAAAGGATTTTTTAAGTTGAGTATTAAAAGCTAAGCGATAAGGCTAAGCTAATAAGAGTTAAAGTTGTTGTACTTTGCTAAGTTGTGTTAAGAAAGCTTGGCGTTAAAGCTTGCATTTAAGTAATTGTAAAGAAGTTGTTTCGCTTACTAAGTGTTCGGCCATATCACGTAGTGTGATATGTGCTGAGGGCTTAGGCAACACACCTCCACTAGGTTGCAAGAAACGACTCTTAGTGCAGGATTGACCCATAACTTGTGTCATCTTCACTCTTTCTTCATTCTTAAAGTCGTTTAGATCCTTCGGTTCAAATTTATCCATGAGAGATTGTCATGCCCAACCCCAAATGTCACACCCCGTGACCAAATGGAAGGCATGCCGCCTAGACATTCATTAGGTACTTCTTGCGAGGTAACACGTTACACACCTAGTAAGTGAAACTACTCTTTACTTTTGTCTCTTAGTGAAGCTTTTCTACTTAAACCTTAGAGACCATCACATTTTTTACAGCGGAAACAACTCTACACAGCAGAATACTTGAACTCTTTTCTTTATTAACTTAAAGCTTACAAAAGTATAGGTTATAAATGACACTCTGCTTTTCATAAAATAAACCCTTTGGTCTTTTCGCATCCTTCTTCTATTTTGCTTTTCACCATTAACCTTGCTCCATGTAGAGGGTACCTAGAGGCTTGTAGGTGGTCTTGCTCCTCCGCTTAGATTGTCCAACTACCTCTCTTAGCAAATTGCAGTACGACTACTCTTCCCCTAACTTAGCTCCTTAGCTCTTTGGCTCATCGGGTTAGGTCTTCACCAACCTGGATATTGCACTTTCCTGTCTTCTAAGTCAAGCCATCCACACTAAGGAGCGATTCACTTACTAACTGAATTCTCAGGCGTAATAGAAACTTCCACATCCAACGCGTCATATAAGACTACCATATATACTTTGTCTTCCCTCTTTAACTTGGCTACACAACCTAAGAACTAACCTTCGCATGGCCTCAACGTCTAACAACCTAACGAAGGAAACACTTAAAACATAAGTCAAACGGACTTAGTGAGCAATGAGTTTTAAGAAAATATTTTGGAAAATTACATAGAATCCACAAATCAATAAACATCAAGCCACAACAGAAATAGGTTTGTTACATCAAATAATTAACACATAACGTGTATCCACAATAGTTCAACAACCACATAGTGAGCGCTACAACACCATATGCTGGAAATATCTCAAAACAAGCTCATCATAAGACTTAAAAATATTTCCTCGCTTAGACCTGGGATTCACTCTCGCTAGTGTCACACATGTTACCTAGGATATCCAACAATATCTTGCTACATTCACCTTCGTAGACCTAGAAGTTACACTCCACCATCGTCTGAATGTCATATTTCTCGTGCTTTCTTCAGCGAGCGCTATAATGCCATACATTGAAATCATTTCACAACAACTCAACTCTAAGACCTGGGACTCTTCCCTCCGCCAAGATCTACGAGTTACACTCAACAAACATCATGCGAGTTTCATGGGACTTTCACCAGCCTCTAGCCTTCCAATCTCATCACAACTTGCTCCGACCTGGGAATTCTTCCCTTGCTTGGACTTTAGATTAGCTCTCGTCAGTGTAATGTGAGTCTCCTAGGATTTCGTCCAGCATCATGTGACACATCAATCCTCATAAGAAATACAACCATATAAACATATTAAGGAAGCACAGTATCACTGGTTACTCATAACACGGACTAAGGCATTTTATAACATCATCACAAATAAATAATACCTCAATATATAACATTAGATCATCTCTTTCAGAACGAGGATCATAACAATGGTTTTAGAAATCATACTAGGAACTGAATAACCATTTACCATCATTTATAAATCACATTTTACCATCTTTCAAAGAACATTTATGTTCATAGAAACATTTAGCCTTTCACTTATTTTTAGAAAACATTTATGAAATGGTTCTTGCTAGTTACAAATATAAAATTATAAACATACTTGATAATTTATGCAACAGTAATAAAACCACATTATTACTTTCAAACAAGCTCGTAAAACAACAAGTACATGCAACCAACACGTAAATCATTTTGACTCAACTTTCTTCTTCTCAGCTTCCAACTTCCTTTTCACATTTGACGATTGGAGGAACCGTCCGTTCAACATTCAAAACTTTCTCCTCTTACTCTCATCGGAAAATAAACACTTTTCTTTAGGAAAAATTTTTCTTTTTCTTTTGGCTTTTTGGCCCTATTTATAAAGACCTTTCACATTCGAGGATCCTTTACACGTGTCGTCTTAGCACACACCATGTTAAGCTACCAATCTGAACTTGACGCAGTTCTTGTTCATTAGCGGAGATTTAACTTTTTCCTCAAGACCCACACATTATCTCATTCGTAAATCAAACTATTAATTGTCTAATTGTCCCTGTTCTTTTTTTGAAGAAGCTACCGTTGTTTCCTTTCCCACAGTGAGTTGTCATGTCGCTTGAGAAGATGTTTACTTCCTCGCTTTAACCTCTAGGGTACGATACTTCCTGTGATGTCCTGCCAATGCCTCAATTAGCACATTGCCTTTCTCGCCATCTATTTCTATCGTGTTACTCATTTTCATGTGATAGAGTCCTTTGGCTAACGATTTTCTCTTTGTGTCGCCTGATTTCCTTTGCATCCTTCTCTGCAGGATATCTCAACACTTACTCAAACAGATTTTCAACAAGGCTTTCCCCAACAGGACATCTTTTTCGGATCAAGGCCTTACAAAAAATTTTTTACAAATGACCACTTTGCAAGTTCCTTTGTGATTGATTACCCACCTCTTACAAAAGTATGACACCTAATATTTTGATACATTAGACCCCACTCCCGTACTTTTACAATCTATAGTATTAGGGATGAAATCTCAATCACGATTGATCATGATAAACATATATTTTATCACAGTTTGTTAAGATCGTAATTTTTTAGGATTTTAAAGTGAGATATTCATATAACTTATCCCGTTAGGGATGGTCATATGTAGCCCTAACGCAAGCTCATTTCTATTGTTACATTTTTTCATAAATGTAGGTGGTGAAAAGGCATATAAATAACTGACTACACACTCACGGCTGCCACACAGATAACTTAAACAATATCTATGACAATAAATCACCAACAAGCAAAAGTAAAGAAATGAAACACATAATTTGGTAACCCAAATCGGTGAAATACCACCTATGTTTGAGGGCAGTGTACCTAGGAAAGATAATCCATTAATATCAAAAGTTAAGCAAATTACAAAACAATACTTATCTATGTTAATCACTATAGTTACTCCTATAGAATGTAGGCTTTTTCTACATGTGAAACTCCCTCTAAAGGAAACTCAGGTTCCCCCTAAGTATAACAATATTGTTGTCTTCACCTCAACTCCAAAGATACCTTTCCTTGTGACTCAACAAGATCCCTTTGCTGAAAGATCTTAGGCTCCCTTTAAGATAGAGAATCTCATCCCCCTAAGACCAAGAATCCCTTATTGGTGTAAAATATTTAGGCTCCTCCTAAACTGGTGAACTCTCCAATATGTTGCGAACAGTCGTATGAAGAACTTTACAGCTGAACAAGGTGAGCAAAGAGCAAATGTGATAAAGAACATAGCTGCTCTATGAAAAACTCTTGCTCAAAATAAAGTTGCAGCTTCCATGAAGAATGTGATGTAGTTTGTACAATAATCGCGTTCAACTTCTTCAATAAACGTATTCTTCAACCTTAAAAAGGTTTCATAATTTGCTTTAAATAATATAATCCATCAAAGGAAATAATATTCAAAAGGAAAAATCAACCACAAAACAAGATCGAAAAATATATTGGAAAATAAAGCAGTTGTATATTTCCATAAATGAAAAATATTCTTAGGAAGATCTTCTGATGTTAAAACATGATGTTAATATTTTTCATATGACAACAAAACAAACTATCGCCTTTGAAAAATATAAAGTTGATGGATATAAGTCATGCACAGAAGAATTAAGGATCTATATTTTACCCTAATTACTTCTAGTTAACATGCATAACCCTAAACTACATGAATTAGGGTTTAAAAGAGATTACCTTCATTACTCGTCTTCTCTTCGATCACAAACTCATGACCCCCTATTCTCCAGACGTAGAATCAAATTGTGGAACCCAACTGGTGAAGGATTTGAGAGAGAGATGAAAATTTTGGAGGATTGTAAAGGTTTTGAAATTAAAAACTTTGTGTTTTTTAACTAAATAATAGAAATGACCAAAAGTTTTTTTCATTCGAAAATGGACCTTTGAATGGACAAAAGACATGCAACAATTACATGTGGAAACTCACCAAAGCTCAACGCCTCACATTCCATTAACTCTTAGTGGGCTTGGTGTCATCACAATGAACTTCTACATAGCCCACTAATTAGTTAGTGGAATTATGCAAAATTGCACTTTTATCTCAGTGGTTTTGTAAGCCCTCATTCTTTTCTCCTTTTATTTATATTAATATTTTCAAAGGTGGGAATAAAAGTTTAAATTCAATTGTAAATTCTTTATGGATTGAATCTTTTTGTTGAGAAAAGTTTAATTTTGGATATTGATTAGGAAATTTAAAAAGTAATGGAAAAACTAAGAAAATGGCCAAGATTGAAGTTTGGTTTTGGAGGTAAGGGCATACAGGTCCTTTTATATTTTCTTTATTAAAAAATGAAAAATGAAAAGATCTAAACTCTCTTTCTCCATCTCAATTTTTCTAAATCGTCGGCCACCCATCCCCCTCTCGAAATTTCCTTCCCTTTCGTTGCTCTCTTCCGAAAACCATCTCTCTCATGCACGTCGGCAACGACACCTTGTTGACTTGTTCACACCTCTCTTTCTCTTCTTCGTACCGATGTCATTGACCCTTCTTCGACGCTGCTCCTCTTCGACAAGTTATTGCATAGCTACGTGCCATACATAGTCTACCAGATCTAAAAACTCCATGTTGTCACCGTTCGAGTTGTATGATTCACGTTGCTGCTTCGTTGCTTTGGTACCATTTCACGTTTCTATCATTATGGGTTTAGAGTTGGCAATCTCAATTGCATCGGTTCCTTTCACTTGATCTTGTTGTTGATAGTTGGATCTTGGAGTTTCGGGTAAGGATTTGCACATTTTAGTTAAATTTATTAAAGAGTTTTGAATACCCATTAAGTTTAAACTTGGGTTTAACAACACTCAGTATATTTTAATGTTAGAGTTAAATTTTGGAAGAGTTTGAGTCGTTGTCTAGTCAGTTGGAAGCTCGAAATTTAGTGTTTTGGCACAAATTAGGTAAGGATCTAAACTTTGTTGAGTGGGTATTGAGTACCCATTGAGTTTCAGCTATATTATTGAACAACCCATAGTTTTTTTATGTTAGGATTCAATAGTTGAAGGTCGTTAGAGGGTTGTTCTTTGAAGTTAAGGTTACTTTATTAAGTTCTTGCCAAGGTTGGGAGTAACTTTATTGAGTTTCCTAGAATTTTGAATGTCCACTAAGTTTAAGCATTAAGATTAACTTACTCATAATACTCGGGTTCTAAAGTTGAATGTTAGAGATAAAAAATGGGCTTTCCATTAATTTTGGAGTTTGTTTGGGTGTTACTTTAAGGTTCAAAATACAAAGTGTTTTAGGTGATCTTAGAAAGTGCTTAAGATTGTTTGACTCATGTTAATATAATAAATCTAAATCCCAAAAATTATTGATAGTTAAGATCAAAAAGTGTGTGTAATTAAAGACCCACTAAGATTGGCTTAAGTTGGGTGCATATGATGTTAAGAGTTCAAGTTTGAAGCTAAGGGTTCAAAAGTATAATTTTAGCTTAAATTAAGTATGTAGGGATTGATACAAGTTAATAATGGAAATGAGAATTGAAGTCCTTGGAATGTAAATAGCTTAAATGCTAATAACGAAGTGTTTTGGAAATTGTTGTGACGTCTTGCTATGTGAAGATAACTGAGAGGTCTTAATCTTTGTATCAGGCCAAACCGAAGGGAAAAAGCGTATAATCTCAGGGGATCGAGTCATTGATAGTGAGTGGTTTATTTTCATGTATTTTGTTATAAATCTATATATGTTATTATAGTATGTAATGATTGTGAAAACTTCAAACATGATTACTTATGAACTATGCATTAGAAATGTTTTCAATATGAATTTCAGTTTACATAAACTCTTATATTCCAAAGATGTGGTTGAACCCAAACTTATTAGTCATGATTTGGATGACAAATGGTTTCAAAATACTTATTGGTTATTTATTATACTTAAAAGGGTTTGAAAGGTATGGGTTGATGGCCGATGATTGAAATTGGTTTGAAAATGAGTTTTTAACCATGTTTGATTTTAAACTTTAAACATGTGATGATTATGAAATAATGATTGGTGATTTCTCTAAAGGCTACGTGAATGTGTTTCTATAGCACCACCTATGGTTGTCGAGGGATTTCGAGACTGAAAGATGTCGTGACCCGAAGATTCGAGGACCTGAGCCTAGGTGAGTATGTGGATGAAGGATTGTGATATGGCTTCGGGCCTAGCTTAACCCATGGTGGGTGACTCTATGTGCACATAGAAGCGAATATGGAGGTTGTTAGTATGGTAGGTGCTAACTATGTGTGAACTCTGTTTGGCCACGTGTTTCCTTGTGGATATGGATCACGTGTGAGCTATTTTGAGTCATGTATTTAGTACGCTATCATGGTCAGATTGGATGAAGGTTGTTATCGTAACGGGTACTAAATATATGTGAGCTAGTTTTGGTCGCATGATTCCTTGGTCATGTGCAAGCTATCCTTGACCGTATATTTAGACATTTTGTCATGATTGGATTGGGTACATGTTCTTTGGAAAATACTTGTGATTTATGGTAATACGTGATTTTAACGTTTTAACTATTACTTTGTTATTGATGTCATATTTAAGCTGTTTGAGAGCATGTTTTATGAGTTTTTATTTTTGAAAACTTACCACTCACTGAGTTTTAGCCCATGGTTCACTACAACAAATATGTCTTTTAATAGCATCCAACCATAGCATGTTTAGTATTACGCTATAAAAAATAAAAGGAAAAAAAAGACAGAAAACGAAAATTAAAAAAAAATAATTTTTTTTAGGTTTTCGTGTTATGCTTATGGCCCCAAATGTTCCTTTATTTTTTTTTTATCAGACTTCCACCGATTTCCCTCTTCTCTCACCCCTCCCCTGATTTCCCACTTCTCCCAAACCCCTCATTCGTACCATCCTTCCTCTCTTCTCTTTCTTTATTTCCCACGGCGTCTTCCAAATCTCTTCTCCTCTTCCTCGCCTTATTCGCCGCCACTGCTACCATCAGCTCTGCCTACAATATTACCGACATGCTCAAAGACTTCCCTCAGTACAACATTTTTGGACCCAGTCGTTCCTCCATCCTCCCTTCCGATCGACTACATCCAGGTCTGCTTTTTAACTCTCTTTTTGTTCTCAATCGTCGCTTTTCTAATTTTTCTGTAATCTTCTTCTCTTTGTTTCTTTCGTGTTGTGAAGGAAGTCAGAAGTTGTTCTTACGAGGTCACCGTTGCAACAAGCTGTGCATCTCCTTCATCCATCACTAGCAAAATCGGTGTTCTGTTTGGAGATTCTTATGGAAATGAGGTTTTCTTTCTTTTCCATTTCTTTCAGTTTTTTTTTTTGGAGAGATGAATTTTCCATTTCTGGCCGTTTTAAGATTGGAAATTATCCAGAATGTGTAATAGTAGGGTTTTAATTTATGAACTCTAGGATTATTTTATTTCCCCAAATTCAATCAAGGTCATGCGTTTTGTTTCTAGTCTTATTCCAGGATGATTTTTGCCTGAATACTAAACTTCAGATTATGATCATTTTTATTTTGTTTTGTTGATCAAGCTCTGAATGTAAATAGATTGAGATATTCCACGGGATTTTTGTTTTATGTTTGATTGGATGATTTCTCAAATTGATAATAGATAATCGAGAAGAAGTTGAGTACTGGAGGCAAGGTGTTTGGTA
>JBBPDI010086524.1:0-29017 GCA_037974545.1 Cucumis variabilis
TACACACAGTTAACAAATATTGATTAATGTGGTTAATGAGTTTAGCCAATTAATCTCATATTGTTGTAGTTTCTGATTTGTAGGTCCATTAGGTCCCCTTCCTACCTCGTAAAGGGTAATGAAATTTATTTGTATTAGTTGTAATTTGAAATGTTTAAATTCACTTTGAAAATTAATATAATGTGTGATGATACATTATAATATAAAGTTTATATTTTAATTAAACTTTATTATATAAATTTAATTTTGAATATTTATTCAAAATTAATTTATGAGAGAATAAAATATTTGAATGAGTTTCATTATTAATTTAATGTGAATTAAATTCATATTAAATCTATAGGTTAAAATTTAATATGTATATGATACACATTAAAATATAGGTTATTAGATAAATTTATCTTTGAATATGATTCAAACTTGGATTAGATTCAAACTTGGATTAAATTAAATATAAGATATTTAATTTAAAAACTAATTAATTGAAGAATTAATTAATAGTTTAGTTTAATTTAATTTAACTAAATTCGATTTAATTAAATTACAACTATAGGTTATGTGAGAGATATTCATTTAAATATGATTTAAACAAAATATTAATTAAATTTGATTTAATTAATTAATTAAATTAAAATTTAATTTATTTTTAATAATATTATTGTTTTAAAATTAAATTACATTAATAGGGAACGTGGGTGGTTTTACCACGTTCTCTTAATCTTTCTAACTTCTTGAGTGATCTATACGCATGACAAAGACAGAATAGTTATGTATTTTTTCTTACGTATTGAGACGATTATCTAATTCTCCCTA
The DNA here is from genome assembly GCA_037974545.1 of Cucumis variabilis. NCBI lineage: Eukaryota > Viridiplantae > Streptophyta > Magnoliopsida > Cucurbitales > Cucurbitaceae > Cucumis > Cucumis variabilis. The sequence goes on from JBBPDI010086524.1 coordinate 814, forward strand.
AAAAATTTCCTTCCCAATTTTTGTTCCTATAAACCAATCCCATTCTCAGAGAAATGGAAGGTTTCCAAGTGGTAATGGTAGCCCAATTCAGTGATTTGTAGATACAGAGCGGTCAATGAGAGTTAGTTCCTCTTCTATGTAACTCTGTATAATTTTCGTTAACCATGTTTAGCCTAAATCAGTTTAGGTTATAGAAATTTCTGTGAGTTTAGGTCTTTGTAAAATTATCCACTGCGAAGGGCTCTAATCCCTTCAATTGATATCAGAGCCATCTCAATTTTTAATTGAGAATTTTAAAAATTTGCATTGGTTTGGTGGGACCTGCATTGTGAATGTGGGTAATTTTGCAATTGAACATTTCTGTAATTTTGGCCATAGATTTACTGTTTTGATAGGATCAAAATTTTAAAGGTCTCTGCGTTTTTGGGCATTTTATTATATAAATCTTGTAATTAGAGTCCAAAATTAGATTCGATATGTTTTTCTATGAAAAACGATACCAAATTCGCCCAAATCGTACCACCGAAAGGCTTTCAACTGGTGACTTTTTGATACTGCACAGAAACAAGGCAAAATTCTGAGGTTGAAGAAGACTGATGACGTCAACATGACATCAACATGTACTAAGGAAGGAGCGACTCCACTCGACTCGATTTCTATTACGGCTTGCTTTGGCAACTTGTGGTCGACTTGGTTCAACATAGTCAGCTCCGATTGGATTGTTTTGGAGCTGGTTCAATGTGGTTGGCTTTAATTGGCTTGGTTCAGCGTCTGGCAACCACGATTTAGCTTTAGTGGGCTGGTTCAACTTGGTTTTAGACCGATTATTCCATTTTTGGGCAAGTTCAAGGTTAATTTGATCTTAAGGTTAATTTGATTTAATTTTAAATTATTTAAAATTAAATAAACTTAACATCACATCAATTCTAATAGGATTAGAATTATGTCTTATTTTAGTTTAATGAAACTAAGTAGGACAAATAGGATTTAAGGTTATAAGGAAATTTCATCGGTAAAGTTCTGTCTAAGACTAGGAGTACTTAAATTGTCTGTTTACGAAACACCTCCTACTTGGAAACTAACCCAGAACTGACGTTGAATTAACCTTATTCCTATTAGCATAAGATGTCACTAGGTAAATTAAATGATTTAATATAATAAAGTTAGAAACTTTAGAATAAAGTTTTATTATAAGAATTATAATAAGAATAGACTTAGTTAGATTCATTTAGCTCGAATTTAACTAAGTACAACAAATCCTAATTTAATAGAACATTTTAGTGAAAGAAAAATAGTATTTATGATACATCAATTTTTAACTCTCACTTACCTAAGAGTTCACACGTGAGATCCATACTCGACATTTGAAGAATGAAAAAGCATCCTAAAAGCCAAGCCCACAAAAAGGAATCTCACCATAGAAAAAAACTCCAGACAAACAAAATAAGACATGAAGAATAATTACAACAAGATTCTGACACCGACACCCAAAGAAACATAGAACCTGACAAGATGGTATTGTCCAAACTCATTTCCTTGTCAAAATCACTTTTAAACTACAATAGAGAGTTTTGAACTACAATAGCATAGAACAAAGGACAAAAATACAAAATTTTGCATTGGGAGTTTTGAACCACAATAGAAACCATAATGTTGGGGGCATGTCTAAATCAAAAGCAACACTTCATGAGCTAATAAGTATAAAAGTTACAATACACGTTAATCACGAGAGAGAGCCTATAAGTTAACCAAATTCTTATTAAAATACGTTTAAGAACAAATGATCATTTAAGCACACCTAAAATAAAATTAAAAAAAAGACTACCATAGCTGCAGGATGGTCATAACACGTCAACACACATAAACTAATCAAATCAATATCTTCAACAAACTAAAGTTGTAAGAATAATTTTAAATAAATATTACCTGTTAACTATATCGTTAAATTGTTTTGAACTTCTTTCTATGTTAGTGGTATCCTCTTGAGTTGCTAGACTTCAAAAGATAAGCATAAACCCCTATGAATCACATTCAGAACTCTCAAACAAAACTAAAAAAAGGTAAGCATGAAACACACACAATAAGGAGGGAAATAACATAAAAATAAGCGAAACATACAATGGAGATGAGGTTCTACTTCAAATCAAATACACCAACCAAATCACTTACATTCACTAAAATAAGTGAACTTCCATAAGCAACAAAAGTAATCAAGTTCCATTTTAAGAAAAATAACATAAAAACTTGATTTATGATTCTCGGGATCATATTACAAGCATCAACTTCAAGCATGAATCTTGGAGGGGGAGGGGGGAATAACAAGTTGAAGAAAAATCTTACCAAAATATAAAACACTGTTAGTTACTCTTTGTGAAAATTATATCCAAACTTTCCAATCTTAGGCTACTTCTTAAGCCCATGAACTAAACCTCGAGTCAACGATTATCAATAATATTGCAATGCGAGTAGTCTAACATTGATGCACCATCAAGATTTTTTGAACAATTAAAATGAACAGCAAGCAAAACTACATCATTATGCATAATATCCATTCAAAACTCTAGAAAGAATTTCGCCCCGATAATTTTCTACAAACTAATATAAAAGAAGAAACTACCTGATTTTCTTTCAAAGGCAGGATTATTAGTGGTGTGCTTTCTCTACTGAATTGATCAACAGTGCTGCAAATATGACAACAAAAGCATTTGGAAAGATTGAAAATATAATAATAAGATTGGCCATAAATCCACCAACAAATTTACACAGTTGGTTGTTGGATACAAGAAAATACATTTATCGATGAACAAAAATGCAAAATAGACGATAAAGGAGGATTGTCATCAATCATCATCCTTAGCACTCTTATTATATCTCATTCAAAAGTGTTCATTCAACAAATGATATATACAAAGACGAGCAAGAGATAGAGCTTAATGTCAAAAAGAAAAAATAAACAAAGAAAACTTATTCTTAGAGAAACTAGAGAAGAGCAAGAGATCATAATTGCAAAACATCACAAATATGATAATTTCATTATTTAGCTAATGTGAAATTTTGGTTCACAATCTCGAGGATGGAAGAAGGCATCACTAGGTGGCTGAGCTTGCTGTCTTTTATATATTATATCAACACTTTGGTTCAATTGAAAAGCATTTATTCATATTGCTATACACCTATTAAATATATATACTCTTTGTTTCAATATATATGGCCCAAAGGTCAGGAGTTTGATCTTCATTTTGCTATACACAGTCAAATGCAGCTAACTTTAAGTCTATTGTCCTAAAGAAAGCTAGCGTACTAAATTTACTCATTAAATATGCACACAGTCATACACGAATATAAATTTACTCAAATTAACATTCATATTGTTATAGACTTCACAACTTCAAATTTACCAATATAAAATATGTTTTAACAAAACGTACCTTGAGGTTCTTCCAACCCTATTAAAAATAAACAGATAAGTCCAACACTTTAATAAATTTATAGTGCATATTATGTATCTCAATTGATCACAACAAATTAAGATTAAACAAATACTCATGAGTAAGACCTTTTCATAAATTATACACTGAATTATTTTTGTATATGTGTGTTAGAGGGGGAGCTATATGAAGCTTACAACCCAATAGATACTACGAGAGTGACAACTACTTTTAACATTTTCTGGGAGAGAATTCCTTTTACATAATACACAAAAGCCACCAAATAAATAATGATGAAAACCTGAAAAAAAAAGCCACCAAATTATAATATTATTTAAACCAAATTAATATAATTGAATGCTTCAAAATATTACCTTGTTCAAGCAGATCACTAATGGGACCCATTCTTCTGTTAAGTAGGAAATCTTTATTAATAGGAATTGCTACGAACGATTACAAATTAAATGAATATAAACTAAATTGAGAAGATCTCAATTCACAGATCCTCCTCTCTATATCCTATCTTTCAAGGATGAATAGATGATTCTTCTCACTCCAAATCCTAACTACCTCTTCCCCTAACCAAGACTACTATTTATTCTAACATTTATAACAAACTCACTTAAACCCTATTTCTCACACGTGTTATTTAATTAATTCTTCTTTTTCTTTTCCTACTATACTGATGAATGATAGGGGGGTCTATCATTACTCTCCTACTCTAAAGTCACCTTGTCCTCAAAGTGAAAATCTAGAAATAGTTGCTACATCTGCTCATAGCTTTCCCATGTAGCCTCATACTGGGGCAGTCCCTTCCAACTTACTAAAATATCCCATCTGCTTGGCTTATTCTTCAAATAGCCATAAGTTTCTTTAGGTACAACCCTCCATTCATGATTAACAGTCAAGTAAGGCACTTTTGAAATTTTTACTCGATGCTCTCCTATCACTTTCTTCAACTATGATACATGGAACACCGGATGAATAGATGCGGCCTCAGGTAATTCCAACTTATACACGACAGAGCCAATCCGCTTCAAGATTTTATATGGGCCAAAAAATTTAGGTGACAACTTTTTATTTCTTCTCTTCCTTAATAAAACATATATATGGTCTTAATTTCAGAAAAACCAGATCATGCACGACATACTTAACATCCCTACGTTTCATATCAACTGTTCTCTTCATCTTCTCTTGAGCAATTCTCAAATGCACCCTTAGGATCCCTCGCACAATATCCCTCTCCTTAAGTTGTTCATCTAATGTAGAATTAGGAGTATCCCCATCCCCATAATACACTAGCTGAGGTGGTAGCCACCCATACACTGCCTGGAAAGATGTGATCCCTAACGTCATCTAATACATCGTATTGTACTAATACTTGCCTAGTGTATCCATCTTGTCCATTCTTTTGGACGTTCACCATAAAAGCAACGTAAGTATGTCTCAATCCCTCTATTGACCACCTCTGTTTGGTCATCTATTTGTAGATGGTATACCATGCTTCTATTTAACCTTGTGCCCATAATTCTGAAAATTTTCCTTCATAAATTACTTAAAAACACCTTATCCCGGTTGGAGACAATGGATTTAGGGTAACCATGCAAGCGAACTACCTCTTTAATGAACAATTTCGCTACACTCTTGGTTGTGTACGTGTGTTTCAATGTCATGAAGTGCCCATACTTACTCCAATCTACAACAACAAAAATAATGTCAAAGCCATGAGACTTAGGTAGTCCCTTGACAAATTTCATAGAAATATCACTTTAAACTTGGTTGGGAATCTCAAGTGGCAGTAATTAACCAACAAGTGACATGGCTAGTGATTTATTCTTTTGGCAAATCAAGCATCCCCCACAATACTTCTTGATGTCCTGCTTCATACCTTTCCAATACAATTCTCCAGCCAGTCGCTTATAGGTTCTTAAAAACCCAGAATGTCCCACAAACACAAAATCATGATAGATGTGTAAAATTGTAGGAATCAATGATGACTTCTTTGAGATCACCAACCTGCCCTTGTATCTCAGCATCCCTTGTCTTATGGTGTAATTTCATCTTCGACTGCCAATTCTGCCATTAAATTTTATAATTTTTCATCTTTCTCAACTTCTCCCTTTACTGTTAGTAAGTCGATCAAGGTTGGGGCTGTTAAATTCCAAAGATGGATTGAAGGAGGCACCCTAGACAAAGCATCCGCTGCTTTATTTTCCAAGCCCAACTTATACACAATCTCAAAGGAATAGGCTAATAGCTTAGCTATCCACTTTTGATACTGCGGTTGGACCACTCGCTGCTCTAATAGGAACTTCAAAGAGAGGTAATTGGTCTGCACTATAAACTTTCTTCCAAGTAAGTATGGTCTCCACCGCTGAACAACCAAGACAATTGCCATAAGTTCCCTCTCATATACTGGCTTAGCTCTATCTCGCATTACCAAAGTATGGCTAAAATAAGCAATAGGGCATTTAAACTGAATTAGTACAACTCTTATTCTGTATCTAGAGGCGTCGTTTCCATTTCAAAAGTAGCATTAGAGTCTGACAAGGCTAATACTAGAAGCATCATCATGACACTTTGTAAATGATGAAATGCATTTTGAGCTTCTTCATTCCATTTGAATCCTCCAATCTTCAACAATTGTGTCAATGGTGTTGCTATGGTGCCATAATGTTGGACAAACTTTCTGTAATAGCTTGTCAAACCCAAGAAACCTCTCACCTCTCACTTCTCACTTCTCTTACATTCGTTGGAATAGGCCATTCCTTGATGGGTTGTATCTTTTGGGATCTACCTCAACTCCCTGCCCTGGAATAATATGCCCAAGGTAGTCGACACACATCTGTGCAAAGCTACACTTCTTTTAATTTGTGTAAAGCTCGTTCTTTCACAACACCTCCAAAGCCTTCTCTAAATGAAGTAAATGTGCTTCCAGATCCTTACTGTAGATGAGTATATCATCAAAGAATACCAATATAAACTTTCTCAAGTATGGTTTGAATATGGAATTCATTAGTGACTGAAATGTTGAAGGCACATTAGTCAATCCAAATGGCATAACCATGAACTCATAGTGTCCCTCATGGATTTTGCATGCTGTCTTCTCTATGTCCCCATCATACATCCAAATCGAATGATAATCGACCTTCAAGTCGATCTTTAAAAACGAATTATCTCCGTGCAATTCATCAAAGAGCTCTTCAATTACAGGTATGGGAAATTTGTCCAAAATGGTTACATTATTTAGTGCCCGGTAATCAACTCAAAAGCACCAACTTCCATCTTTTTTTCTCACCAATAGGACAGGGATGGAAAACGGGCTCTTACTTGGACGGATGATCCCTGATGCTAGCATTTCATCAACTAATTTCTCCATTTCTGCCTTCTGTTGAAAAGCATAACAGCAAGGCCTGGCATTTACCGAATCCGTTCCTTGCTTTAGATGTATATGGTGTTCGATACTCTTCTGTCACAGCAACCTTAATGGCCAATTGAACACATCTTCAAATTTCTTGAGGACCACTGCCACTGATTCTTCCACAGTCAATTCATCATCGAAGCCATCTTCTTCCATGGTTAGGACTCTCCCTTCCATTGCTCGACATTCTACTAAAAATCCTTGTTCAGAGTTTTCCCACGACTACATCAGATTCTTCAAACTTACCCTTGTCTTGGTTAGACTCGAGTTTCCTTTGATAACTACCCTTCTTCCTTGATAGTCGAATGTCATCACTAAATTACGTTAGTCCACTTTGGTGATGCCCAGTGAATATAACCACTACATCTCTAGCACCACATCTACTCCTCCTAACTCCAACGACAAAAAATCTGCTATCACCATTCACTCTCCCATAAGTAGTTCCATAGCCTCACACCCCCCCTTGCCTTTAATGGCTGTTTCAGACCCTAAAATTACTCCATAATGTGGGGTCTCTTTCGTGGGTACTTGCAATACATCAACCAATGTTTCTGAAATAAAATTGTGGGTAGCACCACAATTTATCAAGACCACCACTTCTCTACCTTTGATTCTCCCTCTCACCTACATAGTACCTGGATTCAACAAGCCCACAACTGAATTAATTGACAATTCGATTACAGTTTGATCCTCTTTTGCTATCCTCACCATTTTAAGTTCCTTCTCTTATTGCTCAATATCTTCTATAATTTTTAGTTTTCCATCATCTTTCCTTACCACATACATTCGTAACTCCCTTTACTCCCTAGCTTTACATTTATGACCATGAGAACATTTCTCATTACATTGGAAACAAAGGCCTTTCTCTTTCCACGCCTGAAACTCAGCATTAGATAGCCTTTTTGGATGTCTTTCTCTTTTATTTTCTCTAGGTGTTATTCCCCTCAACGTGATTGTTCTCATCGAAAAGGTCGTGTTACCCTTGCTATTGCCTGGAGCTGTAACTAAATTCGACTTAGCATTAGTTGGGGAGAAGGGTACTTACCGCCGCCATAGCCCTGAGGTTTGACTCATTATGGATCACTTCCCAGTTCTCTATGAGCTGAGCCAACCGCATCATCAGAGCCAACCCAACTGGTTGACAAAACTCAACCTCTGCTTTGATCCATGGATATAGACCATTCATGAACGTTTCTTCAACTACTCTGTCTTGCAGGTTCGACACTGGCGCCATCAATTTATCAAACAAATTTTGATACTCCTCTACAGCAGACTTTTGCCTGATTCTTAGAAATTTCTTATAAATTGATCCCTCTCTAGCCGATCGAAAGCGCACCAATAATCTGTCCTTTAAGTTTGGCCAATTTGTAAATTACTCTCGTTCTTGCGCCCTATACCAATTCAAGACTGGTTCTACAAAACTTATGGTTGCAACAATCATCTTCTTCGAATCCGTCAGTTTATGGATTTGAAAATATCGATCCATGCGAAATAACCAGGAATCAGGATCTTCGCCATTAAAGAACGACATCTCAACTTTTTTAAACTTATATATATATATATATATATATATATATATTCATATCTATACATAATTATAAAATCTCTAAAGTTTTCACTCCTTAAATTTAATTAAATAACATCAAAATTATTTAATTAAATTCCAATTTCCATAAAATCAAATACTTTCCATTAGATGAAATCAAAATAACGTTCAATAAATTAAAGGGATCTTTTAAAAAATAGAACAAAGTGACAAAATATTTACACATTATAGAACAATTTTGAAAACTAAAAAAGCCCACAGGTCTACAATAGGAAATTCAAAAAATGTCTCGATTAATTGACATTTGGCGCGAGTAATATATTTGAGAAACCACCGTTTAGTATTTGGGAAACAATCATTTAGGATTTGATAGTTTAGATTTGGAATCAAAATCTAAACGATTTTTAATAATTTTTTTTTTGTACACGATCATTTAGATTGATCGTTTAAATTTGAGTTACCAAATCTCAACGATTTTTTTAAAGATGTTTTTAAAAACCATGGTTTATACTTAATACACGATTGTTTAGATTTGATCATTTAAATTTTGGCAGCCAAATCTCAACAATTTTTTTAAATATTCTTGGTACACGATCGTTTAAATTTGAATATTTTTTTACACGATCGTTTAGATTTGATACATGATCGTTTAGATTTGATTGTTTAAATTTGGACAGCCAAATATAAATGATTTTTTTAACGATTCTTTGGTAGATGATCGTTTAAATTTGGCTATTTTTGTACACGATCGTTTAAATTTGGACAGCCAAATCTAAATTATTTTCTTAAAGATTCGTTGGCTTTTAAATTTGGCTATCTAATATTTCAACAATTTTTTTTACGATCTTTTATATTTGTCACGTGATCTAAACAACCAAATAACAGTTTAATTTTTTTTAAAAAAAGATATTTTATATTTGGTATACGAACTTGAACCAATTAACGATTTGAAAAAAATAAAAGAAAAATTACAGAAGATGAGAAAAAGACGATGGAAAGAAGAAAAAAATTGCAGAAAAGGAGAAGAAAGACGATGAAAAGAAAGAATACTGTCGAAGGTCATAAAGCAGAGAGAATAGAGAATGATGCAAAAAAAATCGGGAAGAAGAGGAAGAATCAAAATTGAAAAATCATTATCAGCCAATAAGGGCAAATATGGAATTTTGAAAAAATAATCAACCTTAATGGACTTTTTTTAAATTGTTCTATGGACCGTAAATATTTTGCTGCTTTGTTCTATTTGTGAAAATTAACCTAAATTAAACCTAATTAAACAAAATTAAGATAATTATGTCAAAAAAAATTATCTTAATTTTTGGGGCGTTACAATCTTCCCTCCTTTAAGAAACTTTAGTCCTCAAATGTTTTAATCCTCGAATAACTCAAGGCTAATGGGATTTCTCGTCATAATCAATAACTTTCTCCACCAAACATCAAAACCTTTAATTAAATATACATACCCATATATGTATACTTAATTAATCTAACATATCACACCAAATAAATTCCTTAACTTCAAATTCCAATTAATCTGACACCCAAATAAATTCCTTAACTTCAAATTCCAATCAATCTAACGCCTAAGTAAATTCCTTAAATTTATGTCGTGTTACAATCTTCCCTCGACAAGAAACTTTCGTCCTCGAAAATTCTAATTTTCAAACAATTTTAGGTATCATGTTCTCAAGTCCTACTCTTGTTTCTATGTAGCCTCCTCAACTTCGTAATTGTGTCATAAAAGTTTCTCAAGTGCAACTCTCATGTTTCACTACAGTTCACTTTGCTTACCAAAATATTACCTTTCTTAATTTTTTTTATCAAGTTCAAACTCATGTCCAACCATTGGCTTTCTTTGATGTTATTAGCTTAGCTAGTTATTCTAAAGAAGTTTGTTATTTCAACACTTATACTTCTAACCAGTAACTTATTCTTAATGGTAAAGTCAAAATAGTTTCTTGAAGTCTCATCAAAACAACTATGCACTAAAGTTTTCTTTGTTCCTTCTCCAATATCTCAATTCTAAACATAATTCAATGTGCTTGATATACTTAAACTTAACCACATATTTAGTTTCCTATAAAACCACAAACATAACTTATTTCTTAGATTTTTAGTCACAAAATAGTCCATCAGGCTAATTACGTCCTACTCTTTTGCCTACTCAACCACCTCTTTGAGCACCTCTACATGGCGACATTTTTTTTCTAAATTTCACCACCAAATCCTTCACCATTAAATCTTAACATTCATGTAATTCTAGTTTAATAGATGCAAAGTCATGTGCATAAACATAAACTTATATCATAAAACATACCTGGCGAGTGACGAAGGACTGTGTAGCCAAAGGGACAAAAATCAAAGACTTACATTGTAAGTCAGTCTACAAAACCTAAAAATTGAGGCTCTGATATCAACTGAGCTAAGGTTATTACTCAAATAACAATTAACATTTTAAACATTCTTGAAAAGGGAAAACCAAAAAAATCTTTATAAAATGAAAATTAAATAAATGATCAAAAATATAAAATCGACAAAATTAATAAAAATAATTTGAAAACGTGACTTGCAAGTTCTAAAAATTCATCTAAGAAATAAAGATAAACAAATTAGACAAAACTTTAAATAAGGTTTCTAAAACCAAAATACTGAAAAAACTAATACATAGACGCGAAAGCAAAATTGAGTCCCCATATGGCATATCACGGACCTTTTCTATCGCTCGCTAGCTTTTCAGATTCTCTACCTTTTCCTGAAATATTAAACATAGAAAAGAATGAGTATATAAATATACCCAGTAAGGGATCCATTTCTGGTTTCGCTAGGTGATCTGTTAACTTTCCATTAGAAACATAATAATAGTGTGATGTGTCCAGTGATTCAGTAGGAACATCTCTAGATGTGCGAGTGATCGTAGATACACACTGAGTGAGAACGTACGAACACTCTTAATCCTGCGAGTGACCCATAGGAACACCCCTTGTTGTGCGAGTGATCATAGGTACACACTCCTAACATGTTTATGAAATGTGGATAAACCCCTAATCATGTGAGTGGTCCTGTCGGAACAACCCTAGTCGTGCGAGTGATCTCGTATAAACAATAAAATTATCCCTTAACTGTGTATGTGATCCGTAGGTACACCACTAAATCGTACAAGTGGTCTCGCAGGAACACCCCTAGTCGTGTGAGTGACCCTATATATAAAATCACAATACAGGTGAGGTAAAAGCTCAATAGAAAAAGTTAACAACACACAACTGGACTAGTATTTTTTTATTGTTGGATGTAGAGGGTTCCTTTGGTTTGAACTTAGTAGTTTCATATGGTGCAAATTTAATCTACGCAACACATCACAAAGCAAGTTCATTGCATGTAAGATGTTCACTATATCTTTCTATATTAATTATATGTGGTAAGTCATGGGTCATGATCATAGCATGCGAGATGCTAACTATGTACCTCTTTATCCTGTAATAGCTAAGTCCTCGTTGAGTACAAGTTTTCCTACTGCTTGTCCAAGTGCAAGCGAAATAGTAGGTTTACCTGGATGATCCAGGATCGAACACAGGGAATTGATTCAAGATATTAGTTATAGGAATTACTTATCATCTAGGCAGTATAAAAGAATTAATTAAATAAAGTATAAAAGAAGCAAAACTACTTATGTACGCCGAGAGAATTTGTAACTGGGAATGAATGAATGCAAGATGGAGTTGCGAACTAACTTGTATGCGAGAAAAAGGTAAAGGAATGTCTATGCATTATTAGGTGATTAAGCAATGCAAGAGATTCAATGAGATATAACTTGCTTGCGTAATTAGCTCATGATTAAGGCAAGCTTCTCTTAAAAGTGTATAGATGCCATACTTGCTGACCTTTTTGGATGCAAATGACTGTGCTTGATTAGGCGATATATATCTAGAAGAATTAACTTAGAGTGCTTATAGAACTTCTTGTTTAAAGTCAGCAACCTCTCGGTTCCTAATGTCTACACTTGTTCGCCTTTCATGATACAAATATTGGAAGTTATCTCACTAAAGTGGAGTTAGTTGCCAAATTCCTCCTTGTGCGCACTAGCCTTATCCTTGCTACTTGCCTTCTTGGGTAGTTGGTGATTGACACCAATCAAGGGATGAATATAGCTTAACTAATGCGATAAGAATTATAAGCTAGACTTCTTATCAAGAACTTATCACACACCTAACTACTAATAACACATTGATAAGTGAGAAGTCAAGAAATGATGAATTGAAAATGTATAAACATGTAATATTTATAAATAATGTAGGCCTTAGGCCATTGTGCAATATGAACAACATATATTACAAAGAAGTGCAAAAATAGAGAGACAGGAGAGTGGCAAAATATTATAAGTTCGGGGACAACAGAAGTATGGATTCTCCTCTTCTCAAGAGTCAAGCTCTCACTTTTACAACTGATCAAAGAAGAAGAAAATGTTACAGATGACGAAAAGGCTATTCTTTTCTGCCACTCTCTCTATTGGGATTAACCTATTCAGACCTTTGTCTTATATAGGCGTCCAATTGGCCCATGCAGGTCCCCCTTGCACTTGGTGGGGATGAAATCTTTTTATAGACAACTTTTGATGGAAAACTTTTGTTCTTCTAATATTTATCAACGTCAATTGCAGCCTTATGAGGTCACATCAACTCCGACTACCATTCTTATCCTCTAGTTAGCCTTTCTCGTGTGATGACGTGGTTCCTCACTTGGAAATGTTATTCGCCAGGCGAGTTCCCATCGTGTGGCCTTTGTGCGAGATGCCTCCTACGATTCACTAGTTTCTTCCTTTCTACTTATCCTGCATTTAGACACTGTAAGCACGTAAAACAGGCATGATACTTATGTAAGATGTATTTCTAAATACTTATGAATTTACAATATAAATTACGCATTTTGATCCTCTTATGCGTTTTGGCCTCATTATTCCAATAAAAGGAGCCATAATAGCGGGTATTTGTACATATTATCAACCACAATCCAAAGCATGTAACATATCATAATTATCATAACATGACATGTATATCAATCATAATGTTATCTTTATGTGATTAATATATCATGCGTCATAATATATCAATCATCAATATCAGTCATCAACATCAACACACTATGTATCTTAGCTACATTAATGCATAATAAGGAAAAATGCATGCAAGCTCTTAATTCTATGTTTAAAGGTCCAGTCGTAGAAATCTCTTATCTTGAGATTAGCTAAAAGTTTATTCTTTGTCTCTCATAGTTAAAGTTTTCCAATAGACAAAATCCTAAACAGTAAAGAAAAATGCAAATAGCTTAATTAATAAATATTAACCTGTCTATAGTCTCCAAAATTCTCCAGTTAATCAACTTACCAAAATTAAAGTTGAAATAAGTTCAGCCTTATTGGAAAAATTTCACCGATTACTTTTTCAAAATATTAGCCAAAAGAGTCTTGAAAGGAAAAATCAAAATTTTAAAAAGGGGTAATTATAATGGATAGCCAATTTAGCAATAATAAATAAGGATATAACAATATTTAAAAAAATTGCAAATATAGCAAAACTATTGCTGATAGACACGAATGATAGACCAATATTTGCAACATGGTCTATCACTGATAGTCTTATATCATTGATAGAATTTGTCAAATTTTTTAAAATGTTGCTGCATACTTAATTATTTTGAATCTAATTGCTAAATTTGCAATTATCCTTTTAAAAAAATAACTCAACCTAAACCAAAACTAATTTATTTTAAACAAAAAAAAAGAAAAAAGAAAAAAGAAAAAGATATAAGGTTTTGATGGGTATACCAAAACCCAATAAAAACCCACCAATAACTTACCCTAAATGGCTCAAAAGAGATGGAAAGAGGACAAGGTACAGCTGGGCGGCTCGGAAAAGAGGAAAACGACTTACGCAGCTCGAAACTAAGAGACGACTCCACGGCTCGGAGACAGAGGGAAAGTGGCTTGGACGAAGAAGATCGGTTGGATGAAAACTCGTTCGGCTTGGGTGTCGACTTCATTTGAACGTCAAACGAGGACGGAATCGGCTCAATTCGACGGCAACTTGTGAAGATGAACGGTCGGCTTGCGATCTTGAAAGGACAAACGCGCGAAGAGGGCGACTTAGTTTGGCTTTGTTGCAGAGGAAAACGACTGGACGTGCCGGCTTTGTCGACGACGAGAACTGTGGTGGACAGCATGGCGGATGGGAATAGACGACACAATCGACGGCTGCAAGACGTGTGACGACGGGAGGTTAGGGCGGATGAACGAAGAAGACGAGGGTTTTATTAGCACGCAGATCGAGAGGGAAATTATGATAATAATGTATTATTATTATTCTTCTTTTTCTTTTTTCTTTTTTAAATTCTTTTTAAAAAAATACAATATCTTTTTTTATCAGCAAATATCATTTTCCAAATAATTATATTTACAAATAATTTATCTTTATCTTCTTTAAAAAAATACAATATTTTTTTAAATAATTATATTTTCACAAATATAATTATCTTTACTTTTTTCACAATAAATATATATACTCATATACATAATTATTAAATCTCTGAAATTTTCACTCCTCAAACCTAACTAATTAACATCCAAATTATTTAATTGAATTTTAATTTCCATAAAATCAAATACTTTCCATTAGATGAAATCAAAATAACGTCTAATAAATTAAACGTAATTAAACAAAACTAAGATAATTATCTCTAAAAATTATCTTGAATTTCAAGACGTTACTTCTTTGCTCTTAACTTTACACGTAAACCCCTGTCAAATCAAGATTAAACATCTTCCTCACCTTCTTCCACTTTGGAAAGAACTCCAAATGCCTAATTATACTTACACATCTAAAATCTTATCGAGTAACTTTACCTCATCGTCAACTTAACTCAAAACGCTTGCTTCTTATCACCTAGCTCAAGTCAAAATGCCTTCTCTCAAATACTTTGTTAAATTTGTGCCCCTTCTAATTTAGGTACGAGTCTCACAACTTTTTCCCTCTTTTAAAAATTTCATCCTTCAAATTTAAACAACAAATACCGACTCCAAGATTGTTATAAATAGTTACTTCATTATTTAACTTTTCTGATTATAAATTTACACAGTGCAATAAAATTATAAAGAACAAAATTACAAACTTAACTATTGCAGTGTCTTCTTTTCTTATTTTCCTCTAAACTCTACATCTTCAACCTTTTTTCCTTATCTATCATAGAGCCTCCTCGCATAGACTGTTGAACAGAATAGGATGCCATTCCTGTTTGGGTTGACTTTTCTTCCCCTACTATAACTTTATTTTGGCATTTAATCTTGTAATACCCTCTCTCACCACACTGGTAACAAGTGATACTCTTTCGCCTAGAAGTTCCCATATATCTCTTACCATACTCATTCAAAGAATACTTAGCCAACTTCGTAAACTTCCTCTCATATTCAGCAACATGTAACTCTGCTTTCTTTAAGTGGAGAAATTCTTCTCGCTTTTCGTCCTTATAAGTTTCAGAGAAATATTTGTTGTTGAAGATTTCCTTAAACTCTTCCCACCAAATCCCTCCTTTCCTATTTTCTTCTAAAGTTCGCTAATTCTCTGTTGGAACTTATATCCTAAAACTTGTAGTTTGTAATCATATTCTATTTAATAAAGTTGTTATTGATACTATAATCTTAAAGCCAATAAACTAAGAACCCGAGGCTACTATTCAGTAAACTTGAACTTTATGTAGAGACATACTCGTGGATCAAATTCGATATATGGCCTAAATAGTCTATAGTATACGAATACGATTAGACATCTTATTTTGGGAACACTATGGATGCGACCTGTTTTGTAGTTAGTACAAATGATGTGATCCTGAATTGTTCATGTAAAGACATGAAAGTGAGGCATCCTATGTAAAGAGTTTACATAAGACTGGAACCATGAAAATAGTCGCTTTTAGGTTATAACATCATTGACTTTAATAAAATCGACTATTTCGTTTATAGATATCCTGTGTAACTTAATCTTAATCCTGAGCTAACTATGAATTTCTGTTTACATGAAATTATCCTTAGATACGTATAGGTGAGGGTAGCTCAATGGTGCTGGCCCAGTAAGCATCCCATTTTAGGAGTAAGATCGGGTGGATAACTAGGGGTATAGGGTGCAAGATGGAACTCACTCCTACCTATTTTAGAGGTAATAGATAGGTTGTTCCCTTAAAGACTGAATCCAAGTCTTGAACAAAAGGTTTCACCCTCTCATTGGCATGAGAGGGATTCAGTTCATAGGTTGAACCTTAAACCAATTGTTCAATAGTGGATCAGTGAGACTTAAGGAGCAAGATGTAGTCTTGAGGGTAAAACGGTACTTTGACCCAGCTGAGGTTTTGAATAACTTGTGAAGGATTAACTTACTTATCATGGTTATATCACATGGACACATATATCTATAGTGAGTGGAGTGCAACTATGAGACTTTAGTGAAATGATCTATTAGTTAATGAAGGTTGATTAACTCGGTCTAAAAGAGTTTAACCAGTTAATCTCAGATCATTGAAGCCCATGATCTATAGATCCATTAGGTTTTCCTGTTAGCTTACAAGGAATCAATTTAGAACATTATGATGGAATAATTTGAAATATTTGAATTAGGTGAAGAGAGAGAAACCGACAAATATATTTGATATAGTCATCAGTTATAAGTTTAAGATAGAGCTTTATGTTTAAATGTGATTTAAATATTAAAAATATGAATTTGGATTCGTATTCGGAAGCTCGAAAGTGATGAAAATGATCAAAGTTGTGAAAAGTTAAAATGTTGACTTCTAACTTTAAGAAGTCAAACTTTGATCGACTTTATATTCAAATGTAATTTTTATTTTGGAGAAATGAATGCGGATTCATACTCAGAAGGTCAAAATTAGTTAAGATAGACAAAATGGTAAAAAGTCAAAATGTTGACTTTAGACATGAAAAAGTCAAATTTTGAATTTGATTTAAATGTTAAATTACCATATTTTCCTTAGACTAATTTAAATAATAACACTTATTGAGATTTGACAATCTTATCACTTGCATGTGATATGCAAGTGGCTTATTGCATGCAAGACGCCTACCCCACTAATAGTTAGTGGAGTGCCAAATGGTGAGATAGGGAGGCTCTCGCATGTAGTTTGTTTGTAAAGAGGTTTTTTGTAAAGGTGAAAGATCTCTTGATTTTTAAAATGGTGATAATTAATTTTGTAATTAAGAATTACAAAAATAAAACCAATAACTCTTATTTTACTCTCAACAAAGATCTAAAAGTTAGGTTCCTCCTAAAAGTACCATCTCTCTCTATTTTTTTCCCTCCACCATTCGAGTCCCACAACTCAGTTTCAATTTTGGAGAATAATGGGTCAACACTAGTGGTAGTCCCTGCTTCGAGTTTGTAAGAAGATTGCGAAGAGTTTGTGAGAAGATAATAAGAAGAGAAAAATATCAAAAGTGACTTTTTCTTTTAACCCTATCTTTGTTTCAATTAGGGTTGTTCTGTATGTTGATTATTAAATTTGTTTAGATGCAATTAGAGTAAAGTTTGTTCCTTTTTTTGCTGTGCATGTCTATCGTTTCCATCATTCTCTGCTCCTTCTTGTAACAAAAACGTAACTAAATCTACTTTTCTCTCTTTCGGGGATTGCATTATGCGGAAGCACTTCTCTAAAGTCTTAATCCACTTTTTAGCTTCTTCTGGTTTTGTTGTTCCAACAAACTTCATAGCTCCTAAAGCCTTTAATCTTTCTATTCCAAACTTCTTCTCAGGTTTTTTCAGCCAAAACATCAATCATTCTTTGTGCTACCTGACCATATAACGATTCCTCTTATTCTCTTCTTACATTCGAATTGACCGAATGAGCTTCTGAGTCCATTGTGGGCTCAGATGTTGTCCTTGATCCAACTCTTACTCTCCTTGGCGACATGATTTATACTATTCTCTACAAAATAGCTTAAACACTTAGTTTGACTTTACTTAAAAACACACTTCAACCCTCAAGTTTTCCCAAAATCATGCTCCGATACCAAGTTATCACGCCTTGTCCTACACACGTCCTAGTTTGCCATGTAGAATGCAACAAGACCTAAAGCAGCCCTAGTGCTTCTAAGGTGAAATTCCAGAATGCTTGCTTAGGTCCTTAAGCTTTACGTAATCACCTAATAACTTCACACTTAAACTAAAATTCATAATTTAAGCAATGTAAAGCAACTTAATAACACATAATAGAATAAATCACTTCTTTATAATCTTTAACCAAGCGTTTTACAACACTTTACAAGTTTCCTTTATAAACAAATAAAACAATAAAACTTAAACTAAATGCTTGGTTCCACCTCCTCGACTAGCAAGCTTTTCCACCTTTCCTTATTCTAGCCTCAACGCAAAGCAATCTGAAAGTGAAAACTTAAAATGTAAGTAAAAAAACTTAGTGAGGAAGTTTTACGAAAACCTTTTTTTTAATACATTTCATAAATATTGTCATATCGCATTAACACACATTAGTCTCCAACAATTAGTTTCAAACGATCCTTTTAATTTCACCAAGAACATGAATCATTCCCTATGCCAAGACTCATTATCTCTTGTTTAGACTACTATGATGTTCTTTTCATTGACTGCATCCGAAAATATCATGATTCCTTTCTTGTTGCTCAGGTCGCCTAACACAATACAAATCTTTTATGCATTGGTCGGCTTCATTCCATCATGTAGTCCTTTCCTACATGGCTGCCTTTATTCCTTATGTACACATAACACTAGCTTATTAGTAGGAAGAAGACTAATGGATTGAACACAATTTCATTTTACATTCATAAAACATGCTTTGAACATAGTATAAACTTTCTTTCGAAATCTCTATAAAATATTCATATATAAAACATCTTTTCAAACGAATAAGATCTTTAAAGTAAAACCTTTTTAACATAAACAAACCCTTTTAAGAAGAAGTCACTCACAAAACAACTTATTTTTTCTTCTCACAGAACGCCTAGGGTCAGGGTCAACTCAACACTTAACTTTCTTTCAGACATGCAGTAGCAAAACTTCTTATTACTTCATCCTCTCTTTATACGAACTCCATACTTAGATTAGTCATCCTTAACCTCTTAATAACTTGCCAGCTTTTACTCTTAGTGGTATACATGTAGGCTTTATGTTTATCTTAAACATTCTTTGCTCTTAACTTTACACGTAAACCCCTATCAAATCAAGATTAAACATCTTCCTCGCCTTGTTCCACTTCGCGATAAACACCAAATGCCTAATTATACCTACACACCTAAAATCTTATCGTGTAACTTTACCTCATTGCCAACTTTACTCAAAATGCCTGCTGCTTATCACCTAGCTCAAGTCAAAACGCCTTCTCTCAAGTAGTTTGTTAAATTTTTGCCCCTTCTAATTTAGGTATGGGTCTCACACAAAATCCACCTCTTCTTTATCATGCCTAACCAAAACTCCAAAGTGTCTACCAACAAGCCAAACGCCTAGAGTCAAATGCCACGCTAACCTCCCTTGACATGGTCGCAAGCCGCATCTCACGTGCTCATGTCTTCCTCACGTAACTAAAACAAGCTTAAACATCTAACTAACCTCTAAAGACACGAACTTCAGCCTCTTAGGTGCCTAACTTAATGCCCAATAATCGCTCAAGACAAGTCTTCTCGTCTAGCCAATGTCATCTCGCTAAGCACACTTGAAGGTTATTCACTTCTTCTTGGCCACACATACAACTTAAGCTTGTTGCCTACCCTTGTCTAAACACCTAGATAACCTCTTTGTTGGAGGTTTTCTACTTCTTCTTTTAGCGGTCCACCAAGCCCAAAACTCCTAGCTTCTAGACTTTAGCCAAATTTCCAATTTTCAACTTATCCTCCTTAACTTCTTAACCACTCTTTCTTAGTTTTCTTTCTTTCCACTTACCATGACACACTTAAAATGACACTTCTTAAACCTAGTTTTTCATCTTAACTTCACCAAAAACTAACCTTCCAAACTCTTTAGAAAACCCAAGTTTCTTAGGGTTTGAGGTTTACAATTTTAATGCGGGATTATAAAGAAAAGAAGACACAGTGAATTGTAAGAGGAACACGTGCAGTGACTATGAGCGATAGAAAGCTTGTTTGGAAATTAAACATTCTCAGGCGAGGAATTACGTGAATTTTTTGATTTTATGCTTAGCCTTACTCAATTACTCTTTTCAGAAATGAACATTATTGGTTTAAAAAGTATCGACTGCGGACTAGAGATTAAAATGATGCGATACAATTTGAATTCCTAATCAAGCGTTATTATTTATGATAAAAACATTGTCGTGCAAGTTCTTCCCTCTTTCGCCCAAATATAAGCGACGAGAAGTTTCCTGATGAGTATAGGATCAAACTTAGTGAATTTCTATGTCCTAACTTACACTAATGTATGCAAAATCATGTGGTAAAGATTAAAAAGTAATATGTATGAATAGTATATGAGTTTCTCCTAACTATTTACACTATGGTACTTGGCGGTGTAGGGTGAATATGGAGTGATGGTACAGGTAAAGATGCTCTCATCACAGACAAGGTGAGGAAGGAAACAAAATTGAATTACTAAATAAACTAGCTGATGCTTAATACTTCAAAGCGATATAATTGTATCAACAACTGATTAAGGCAGGTACCTCTCAGTGCATTACCATACTTGTTTACCTTTTGGGATGCAAATACACAGGTTCAATGACACTATATCACGAATCATTTTGCTTGCAATAATAGTAGCTAATCCTTAATTAAGGTTCGCACCTCCCAGCGCATTTTACCACACCCTTAGCCTTTTAGTGACGTATGATAAGGATGAGCTTAACGATGAGAATGTATTACTGCATTCTTTTCGCTACTTGCTTAGTTAAGAATGAGTTACACATATTCAATGATTGCATTCTCTACTCTCATTCTTCTTTCGAATGAACAAGGTCAAGTTGCTTTCTCTTAACTGAATAAAACTTGTACTATGTACACTATGATCTTCTAAGCATGAAATACATCATTCATTGCTACTTAGTTATTCAATCATATATGTATATGGAAGACATAAAGATATGAGAGAGTGGAAGTAGAAACACATTGCTTTCATGCATAACATTTTAAGCCTTTCGACCTTAGCTTTCTAATTACAAAACAACATAATATAAAAATTAAGGAAATGAAAACGTAATCGAGTGGTTACGCCTCAGAGTTTGATATTTTATTCTCTTTGGCTTGAATGCTGACTAGATGGGAGAAGGAGTACTGGAATTTGTGGATCTCTCATTCTCTTACGCCTCAGACTCTCACCTAGACTCAAGATGATGGAGAGAAGATGAAGGTTATAAGACACTTGCTTTTTTGACCAATTTGTGCACCCCCTTCTGAGGAGGGAAACTCTGTTTATACACAAGAAGTGGTGCTGACATGCCGGTGTGCTCCATTAACACTTCTAAAAAGTTGTTGTCTGCTGTGCAGCCTTTCCTAATTGTCCTTTTCTGATATTTCCGCCAACCACTTTTGTCTGTTAGGTACTTGATTGTCCAACATCTACTTCCTCGCACTGAAATGGTCAAAAAAATTACTTCACGTGTAATGCACTTGCTCGCCGAACCTTGTTCTTTTTTGCCTTAACATCCTGCGATAAAAATGTTGAAACATTGCAAAACAGGGTTGAAGTTCTTTTGTGGTAAACCTTTCACATATTAGTTAAATTGCCTACTTTTTCTTGTTGCATTCTTCTATTTTCATGCAATGAAACCTCATTATTTTACTTAAGAGGTCATAATAACTTGTATTTGTACAAGTTATTAGGAACCACATCATCACGCGATAAAGATTCACTAGCAAACAAGAATGGTAGTTGGAGTTGATATGACTTGACAAGAGTGCAATTGGTGCTGACATTTTCAAAAGAATCGAAAGTTTCCACCTAAAGTAGTCTACATAAAGTCTCCATCCCTACCATGTAACCTGGTCTAGACTAAATGGACAAAAACCTAGAGTGCTCCATGAGAGCCAATGGAAAGGATAGCCTTTTTGCCTTCTGTAAAAATTCTTTCTCTTCTCCTGTTAACTTTAAGTGAGAACTTATAGAATAATTAGAGAGAGAAACCATAATCTCCTTCCCTATAACTTGTAAAAAACCCAAGGAATGCTTAGGCATTATGCGACTTGACACCCATTTCTTGCTTTCTATTTTGTGTTTTTATTGTAATGTATGAGTTTTATATTATACAGTGGTTGAAGGCCTACATTCTTTAATACATTGCAACTTTATTTTCTTTCAATCTATCTTTTTTTTTACTGTTTATCTGTTGAAGTGTTATAAGTAGTTTAGACTTATGATAAGTTCTTGATAAGAGATCTAACTTATAAAGGTTCATTGCGTTTAACTAAGTCTTATTCCATCACTTGGCCAGTGTTTGTCGCCAATTTCTCAAGAGAGTAAGTAGCAAAGACATAACTAAACGTGCACAGAAAAGAGTTTGAAGACAAACTCCATCCTAGCGATTAAACATGCATTGATTGTGTCTTAAAAGAAGGACATTATGTGGTAACTTGGCACCGAGAGGTTGTCACCCATAAAAGAGAGGTAATGTGATCTTTACAAGTGATGAAATCTAGATAACTATCGTGTAATTGATATTTATTATTTGTATTTTGAAAGGTGAGTAAGTGTGACGTTTAGACACTAAAAGGTGTCCGTCTTAGTTAGAAGATGATTACTTGAACTCTATCACATCACTGACTACCACATGGCTTAATCGCTTAGAACACAAGGACTTTCCTTCACACTTTCTTACTACAAATGTGGCAATTAATGACTTCGAGAGGAGGGCATCTTAATCATAAACTAGTTAAGCAAGTTGTATCACATCAAGACTTTCATATAGCTTAATTGCCTAGTAGCACTAGACATTCCTTTACCCCTTTCTCTAGCACAAGTTAGTTCACGCTTTTACCATCTCAACTACCTCATTAAATTATCTTTACAGACTCCTCAAGTGTACACAAGTAGGTACAACTTAATTCACATTTTTTCATACCGTATAGAATTCTTTTATATCACCTAATTGATAGTAGATCTTAGAACAAAGCTTTGATATCTACTCCATGTGTTCAACCCTGAATCATCAAGAAAAACCTATTGTTTTGCTTATATTTGGACAAGCAGCAGGAAAACTTGTACAACGAGGACTTAGAAGTATGTGATGAGGACATTGGGAGCATTTTATAAGCAATGATCATGTCCACTCCCATGATTAAGAGATTCATGGGAAGAAATTTTGCATGCAATAATCTTGAATCAATGGCACATCATGGAAAACTACGTATGCACATACAATACACCAACATAGGCGACAACACTGTCTTTCAAGTTAAATTATCTTTGCTGCTTAAAATTAGAAAAGTGTATACATTGTAGTCTATCTTTTCACTAAAACCATAATGTCAACCAGTTGAGTGTAGGCACTGTTGAGTGGAATCGACTTTAGAGCACTTGTTGATTGATATGAATTATTTTTCCAAGCAATCATAACAGATCCGATATGTTGACAAAGAATCTACTAAGAGCGAAACTTGAGTTTTTTCTTCCATAGTGGGAATGACAAGTTCCTCCTCAAAGAGAAATAGGGGGAGATTTGATGGGCTTATTTCACCTTGTGAAGCCCAACCCACATTTGCTAGGTTAATCTATTATTATGCAAATTAACCAATCAACTGTGGGGTGTAATTCATAGTGAGTATGTGACGACAAAACAATGAGTGAAAAATAGAAAAAGAAAATTTTGTGCAATTCTGTTCTTCACCATTTGGGGATCGATCTGTCGTTCGATCGAGCTGAAATTTTGACAGTGTATTCTTGGCGTGAGGGTCTGCATTCTAAACAGTGGAGATTTCGTTTGGAGCTATCTACAGTAAGATTCTAGTGGATAGTTGACTACCACATATTGTGAGATCTTTCTATTTTTCTTCATTGTTATTGTCATTTGTTGTTGGAATTATTATTCTCGACATATTTGCCTCTAAATGTGACTAGAGAGAACATTGTTGTACCCATTAAAGAGTATAGTGGAGATTTTGACTTCAGTTCATGGTTTTTTACTCCCTCACGTTGAAGGAGGTTTTCCATGTTAAGTTCGTTGTGTCAATACTTTGATTGTTTTATTATTATATTGATTAGTATTCTAACATGTTCACACAAGAGTGAGATAACTGATCCAAGTTAAAGGTGTTTATCCTAACACCCCCACCCCTTTTTGTTTTCCAATTTTATGAATGCCTAAGCCAATTAAAAGGGTTGTATATTTAACTCATAATTTTTATTTTATTGTACACCAAATACGAGGACCTAAAAACTTGGAAAAATAAATAAATGATAATTTTAAATATTTACCATGGTAGAATACCTATCTTAATACTAAAGTTTCAGTTTCATAAAATTAGGCTATAAAAATAAGAGGAATTTTTAAAAATAGCAAATTTGACAAAATATTTACAACCTATAACAAATTCTATCATTGATAGTCATTGATATGCTATAGTGATAGAAGACTATCATTGATAGAATCCAAAATTTTGCTATAACTTGTAAAATTTATTTTGCTATTCTTAAAAATGCCCCTAAAACTAATTATATTGCAATTTTTACCATCTGTCCAGTTTTTACTATATTGCAAGCCATTTATATCGAGTTTTTGCACAAACATAAGTTATTGGTGCGCAAACCTCTACCAAATTTACTTTACCAAAACACACAAATTTAACTCTAAGAATAGATGTAAATTTATGATTTCATTTTCCATCCCTACAATATTGATCATTTAATTTCATTGGAAAGACGTTACAAAGAGAAATTATCACCTTTTTAGTTTTATATAAAAACTTAGAATAAATGAAAACAATTGATTTTTTTTGAATATATGTACTTTTTGTCAACCAAACTTTTTCTTTTAACTTGCTTAAGTTCTATTGTGTGCTTTATCAATGTTATTGTTAATGCTACAATTAATTAGAGGAAAGAAAAGTAGCTGTGAACAAAAGTTAAGTTGGAAGAAAGAAAAATTTGTCTAAGTATTAGATGTCTAGTTACTTGTAGTATCACCGTATGAGCTAATTCAAGTCATGAGGAAGGTAAGGTGTCACGTCCCATCCTGCCCTTGTATTGTGGCATGTAGACGTGACTTGAGCAACCCTGACTCTTCTAAGAGAAACGTGAGAATATTCAACCTTAAACTTTAATTCTTAGTCTTAATGCCTACCTTGATCTTTAATCTTAACTACTCAGCGATAAACATCACAGCACATGTTAAAATAAACAAACTTCTTTTAATGTGATCTATTCTTTAAAACACCTTTTTCTTAAAATCCTTGCACCTTTTTCTTAAAATCCCTTCTATTCAAGACACGAGTTTTTCAATTCTCCCCTCCTTTAAGAATTTCGCCCTCAAATTCTATCTCTATTGTTCTATTTCCTTTATCTAACACCAGGCCTCCTCATGTAGATTGCTGAACAAAGTGAGTTTCACTCCTGTCTGTGTTCGCTCGTTGCCTAACTTGTTTTTCTCTTCGAAATCTTTATGATAATGTCCAGGTTATTCACACTTTAAAAAAATAAAATACTATTATGTCTATAGACCCTTGAGTGTCTCTTACTGCACTCCCTGTACCTTGGTTTTTGATTGCTAGTCCAACGCGATCCTTGGCTAAAATTAGGTTTAATTCGCTTGTTGGATCCTTCAATACTCTTCTTTTAATTTCTTCTTCTCCACAAACAATAGATGTGCTCAATCTCTTTCCTCCTAAACTTTTCTCTTCTTTTGCCAAACACCTTTCAACTCGCACAACTGCCTCAATCATTTAGAGCAATCTAACCATTCCACACTAGTCTTTGTTGGGGATCGAAATTTTGTTCTTAGATCATCCTTAAAACCTTGCACTTGTCTGTCTCATCTATCACAAAGGCTAATGCATACTTAGCTAACTCAGTAAACTTTTTCTTGTATTCTGTGATGGTTTTATCGTATTGTACCAAACTCATAAACTCGTTCCTCTTTGAGTCACCGAACGAATGAGGATAAAACTTATTTTGGAACTTTTCTAAATGCATCCCATGAGACAAAGTCTATTCCCCATGCTCTTCTCGCATGAAGAGAATCCACCAATCCTCAATGCCTCCTTGCAACAAAAATGTTGCTAAATTAACTTCTCTTTCTTTAGAGCACTCCATCATCCTAAAACATTTTTCTAAAAAAAACTCAGTCATATCTCTACATTAACTAGGTTAGTTATTCCTTCAAAAGTTGTTGCTCCTAATACCTTTAGCCTTTCAATGCGAAACTTCTTTTTCGATTCTCTCATTAATCCATCTATCAATCCCTGTGCATCTCTATTGCATAAGTTCTCTTCCATCTCTCTTCTAGCATCTGGATTAATCAAATGAGCTTTTGAGTCTATAGTGGGCTTAGTTGTAGTATGCGATCTATTTTCTGCTCGACCTCGTCCTCGTCCTCTTGAAATGATGTCTTTTAGTGGTTCTTACAAGGACAATGTAAATTTTAGTTTAACTTTTCTAAAAGAACAATTTTTACAAACTTGCACTATTCCATTCCCAAGGAACGTATTGCTCTGATACCAAACTATCACGTCCTACCCTGCAACGTATCCTGGCCCTTCTGTTGTGGCATGTAGACACGACTTTAGTAGCCCTGACACTTCTAAGTGAAATGCCAAAACGCTCAACCTTAAAATTTAATTCTTGGCCTCAATGCTTAGCTTGATCTTTGATATTAACTACAAGGCGATAAACTTCACAACACAAGTTAAAATAAACAAACATATTTTATTAGCTTAACAACTTTCATTTCAATACCTAATACATGCTTCTAGAGTATAAAGATCTATAAGATAAGGCTTCCAACACCTAGTCAAGCTTCTTCAAATTCACACTTAAAAGGCCTAGCTTAAAGCCTTAACACCTAGCTTGCTCGCCTTACCCTTCTCAACTTGACCTCAACACCTTGATACCTAGGTAAGGAAAACATAAAACATAAGTCAAATACTCAGTGAGTGAGATTTTAGAAATCCTTTAAGGACATACAACGTGTAAATACATTTTCATAAGTAGGCTTCCAATGTTTCATTCAAAATATGTATCGTACATTAGCTTCCTCGTATTCCTTTTGCGAAGAACTTGAACCATTCCCACGCATAGACTACTATAATGACCACGTCATCATCAACATCCCTTGAATAATTTCTTGGTTCATTTTTCTTCGCTCAGACTATTAACTTAATATGCTCATTTCAACGCATTGGTCAACTTCTTACCACCATGTGGTGGTCCTTTCACCCCATGGTTGTCTTGACTCATTATGTGCACATAATAGCTAGCTTATGATAAGAATAAGGCTAATAGTTTATGTAAACCCTATCTCTTGAACTCCCTAAAAACAGTAAGTGTTAAGTGTTATGAGAAGCTTAGTGTTGTTATTCTTTGTTAGGTGGACCCTGTAAAAAATGACACCGTTGTCGGGGAGTGGCACGACATAGAATTTCTTGAATATTAGATTGTAATTTTTCCTTTGTTAGTAATCTTTTTAGAAAAGCATATTAGATTTGTATTCTTTCTTAAATAAAAAAAAATTTGATGCTATTTTCTTTTTCTTTGCTTTCTTTAATGCATCTAGACTGAGGAAAGAAAAGAAAAAGCAAGTTAGTTCATTAAATTTAGAATCTCACATCTACAATTTTTGTACCATTCTTAGAGA
>JBBPDI010086525.1:0-12833 GCA_037974545.1 Cucumis variabilis
TCTTTAGGATGTTGTAGTTGCAAGTCGATCTGAACTTCGATCTTCTGGAATTCGAGGAAAGTTTAATCTTCCAAGTCTTCAATCTTTCAGAAGATGTTGATCTCAAGGTTGATACGGACTTGCACGTCTTGAGAGCTTTGTAGAAGTTTGAATCTTCAATTCTTCAGAGCTTCAGTACTTCAGAGTTTCAATTTTTTCTTCAATCCAAGATCCTCCCCTAAATGAGTGGCAAATGTCTCTATTTATAGAGAAACTTCATGGGCTTTAGGTGGGCTTGGGCCCATTTGCTTGTTGGGTTTGAGCTTAAACTCGGCCCCATTTCTTGACGGGCTCGAGCCCCTTGTTTGGCCCAATTTTTCATCATGGGCTTGCATTGGGTTGGATATGAGAAAACTTGACTACCCAAAATTAAATCAAATAATGATCATCACAATTTTGTTGTGATGACGTGGCATAATTTAATTGGCCGAAATTTCTTGCTCAACAACAGCAAAATCTAAAACAAACAAATATATTATGTAATGCTCATTAATCTAAGATTTTTTTCATTTTCAAAATTATTCTGCAGTTATATTTTTTAAAAGACTTTTCTTTTAAAGATTTTATACAAAAATGTTATAGAGATAAAACAAAAAGAAGAAACTAGCAATGGGACCAAATAAATACAATATATGTATTTTCTTCCCAAAATCTATAGCAAACTAAAACTGAGCAAAATAAATTTTAGTAGAAAATATTTTGTTACATTTTCGTATATTTGAAAATAGTCTCTAATTATATATATATATATATATTAAAAAAATAGAAACCCATTTTTGAGTAACTTCTTTTTTCATTTTTATAGAAATTAATAGTGAGTTTTTTAACCATATGTTTTAACAATATTATAAAATAAATGGATACTAAGCCATTTTTTTCTTCTGCTTTTTAATTATGTATTGATTTGTCAAAAGTAATTGTTTTAGTGTGAAATATCTCAACTGCATACAATTTTTATTTTCATATTAGAGGTAGAGGTTACTCACCTCACATATTGTAAGAAAAATATTCTATTTACAAATTTGTTATATACAATATTATAAAACAGTAACAAAGAAAATAATTTAGCGCATTTATTGTTAAGACATCTTTACCTCTTTTAAATCTTATGAATATATATTTTTGCTAAAATGAATAAATAGTACTTATTTACGTATGTACATAATGTATGGTTATTTCTTCATCCATTTCAATATTTCTAACACTTCTTCCTATATATATATATTCCAAATAACACTCATTTTGTGACTTCAATATTTTAAAAAGATTCCAAACCTTATATTAGCAAATGCTCAATTAAGTCGGTAGTTTTTAAAGTTAAAATAAAAAGTAACTTACAAAACACAAGAATGCAACAAAAGGTGTAAATAGTAGTATTGCTTTATATCGATTTTTTCTTTGTGTTGGCACAAAGAATGAGTAGATAAAACTTTAAAACAACAAAAACTTTAAATAACAAATTTAACTCAAATGATACATCTATATTTATACTAAAATTGAACCATAACATAACATGATTCTTGTTATGAAATTTTAAAAGGTAAATTTTTTTATTACAATAATTATTACTTCTTACAAAATGTTATAAATAATTTATTTCCCATAACTTATATTTTTTAAGTTATGGAATTTGAAAACCAAACATATTTTGTTTGAGTTTAAAATGGTTACAAATTAGTGTTAAATTTTTTAATGATTCCTAAAAATATTATTCACTTCTTTAGTTTATCATATGTGGGTGTGACTTTCTCCCTTCTCTATTCATTATAAAAATTTTATTTATTTATTATTATATTATAATGGAACAAATATTGAAAGAGTATATTAAAATGATTATTTATTACAAACCAAATAAGAAATTAAAATGCGTAAGAAGAGGTGGGTTTTTTTAAATTATTTTTTAAAAAAAGATAAATTAAGTGACAATAACTTAAGATTGACATTAATACAACAAAAAATGTGTAGGTGGTTTTTTTTTGTAAATTAAAAACAATAATTTAATATTAACATTAATTCGTAGGGTAATATTGTAAATTTATAATTTGAAAATGAGTAGAATCGTCCAAAAATGATTCTCCTCTTAAATAAATTTTAATATAGTAATGATAAGGATAATGATATGTAATTGCAAATATAGCAACCATACCCAAAGTCTATGAAAAGAATTTAGACTTAGCAGTATATCAATGCTAAACTAGATAGTTAAAGGAGTTTAATATGATCGATTAGATTTTACTATATTTACAATTTTTTTAAAAAAAATAGTATACATTTAATTATTAATCTAAAGTGCACATTACAATTATCGACTGAGAAATTGTAAATTTGAAAGGATAGTATTAACTATTAAGGAATCAATTTCCATAAAATAAAACAAGATTTTATTCTAGTATCATTTTGTCTTTGTCTTTTTATTTTTCTTTTAATCTAAATAAAATATATTTAAATGAAGAACCAAACCAAACTAAACAAATCAGTTTTACAAGCCAGGTATATAAAATTAATACCTTCAATTTCTCTCAGCAAGATGTTATCATCATCACTGAAGAAAACGTTGCAATGAAAGATGAATTCACTGCAAATAAGCTTTTACCTGAAGAAACTCTCTTCAAGGCCAAAGATAAATTCAAATACCTCCACATCGGATACGTTCAAGTTACCTTAAAACCACTCTTTAGAGAAGGATTAGATGTCTCTGTCTACCTTGCTCTAAGAGACAAAAGGCATTTCAGATTCACTCCCTCTCTACTAGGGATTGTTCAATCAAATCTAGAGCAAGAACTAGTTTATTTCAACTGCAAACCTGGTTTTACACTCTCTCTTCAAGACAGAAACATCATGGACTCTTTATGCCTTAATGTTCATTCGCAAGGACTTGAGCTAAAAGATGGATCACTTCATTTTGCTGTATCATACCGCATCTGCTTTAAACTGATGCATACAAACCTCTCTCCTAAAGCATTAGGAATCTCTCCAAATGGATATATAATGCTTAAGGAAGTCAATATGGAAAATTCCTCCATGACTATTTCAAGAACCCTCCAATGGGATGAACTAACCAAGAATCCCATTTGGAAGCTGCAAGGACAAACTGCCCCTGTTAAGAAAAAAAGCACAGAGGCATCAATAACCGAATTTTCTGATGGAAATGTCGAAATACAATTTAATACTGAAGGCTCATATCCCAGAATAAGTGAGATTTTAAGTAGCCGTCTAAGCACGTCTTCAACCAGATCAGAAAGGTCTTATCCAGATACTCTTAGAAGATCTGAATCAATAAGAGCATCGGTGGATTTCTCTCAATCAATCCCCAATGTTCGCTATAAAAATGAAGATGAATCTCTTTCTCCTACCCAAAATGACATGGAAATAAGAACTGAACAAGTTTACAATCAGATCAAAGTTATTTCTAGCAATAATGACGATGATCGCTTCAAAGAATATTACAGCAAATACATTGATATGTAGCTTGTTGCTCCAACGGAGACTAGGAAACCTTTTCTCCCCATGCTAAACTTCATCGAAGGTATGAAGCAAAAAGAGCAAGCTAGAAATGAAGCTCTTGTCAAAAAACTTGAAGCAGATGGCCAAGTTACGATGATCAAGGGATCAGTTGTTTGGGTTACTGAAAAGGACAAAGAAATAGCTTCTAACTATTATCCAGAAGAAGAAGCTTATTTCCCTCATCCAGTAATCTTCCCCCTACAAGACCATCAACGAAGACAAGGTTCAAAAGTTTGGAGTTCGTGAAATCAAGAACATCCAACATCAATTAAATTATACCAACAAAGTCCTTTCTACGGTTTCCAAGGCAGTAGAAAGAATGAAGAATCCAGGTCTTCCAAAAAGTAACAAGAACCCTGAGATTCCTCAAATTGACCAAAATCAACTGATTTTTCAGCCTAATAGCTTTAATATCGGTCAACTCAAAGGTGATGCTTCAGACTATCTGGCTGAAATCAATAAGCGTCTTGCCGCTATCTCCATCAACAAATACCCTAAAGGGTCAACAACATCGATGGGAAAACAAGAAACCTCAACAAGCAAAGTTGTCTAAAAGGAATCAATATGATTAAAAGAGATTCCTTGCCACAAGCATCTACTTCGAAGATTCTTCCAGTAGCTCAATGGGTAGATATGAAAAATCATTACCCTCAACCATCACCCCCTAATCTAGTATGAGATGATCTTATCATGAGAAACATACCTATGACGGTATGTCCCTAGTCACATGAATATCGATGGATATTCTGAAGCTCAAATAATGAATATTTTTTAAAAAATGTTACTGGCTGCTTCTGCTTATAGCGCCAGAAAAACGATTCTCGAAACAGCCCAAATCCTCATTTCAGGTTTCACTGGAAACCTAAGGAGTTGATGGCACAATCAACTTACTGAGCAGGATAGATACACACCCTGATTGCTACAAGAACAGTTGTCAAAGCAAAAAATGCTTCTGCTCCTATCCAAATTGACGAACCGGATATGGTCAATCAATTGGTCTACACAATGACAAAACATTTCATTGGTAGTACCCAAATCCATTTCAATCTTGCGACTGAATCCCTACTTGGACTACGATGTCATAAGATGAGTAGATAAAAATGGTATAAAGATACTTTCATGACACATCTTTATACCCTGACAACATGCGAAGCCGACATCTGGAAGCAAAAATTTGTCGAAGGGCTACCACATTACATTTCTAAAAAAAATCTATCAAATAGTGGCAACTAATTCAGTATCCAAGCAAATTGATTGGGCTGAACTAACTTACAGTGATATATCAGCCACAGTTCAAGCATTATGCATTAATCTCTGCACAGAGAATAAGCATACTACAAAGGTGATTAAGGATTCCGACTACTGAAAGGAATTGGGAACCTTTTGCAAATAATACAGTCTCAACCAAGGACCGAAGGAAGAAAGAGGAAAAAGAAAAAATCTTCTTCCAAATGACTCTTTAGCCGAAGTAAAGCTAAAGATCTTGAATTCCCTTGAAGGAAGAGGAAATACTATAATAGATATAAAGGATAAAAACTTTATTCTTCAAAAACCAGCGACGTATGTTTCAAATGCAATCGCAAAGGTCATTACGCCAATCGTTGTCCTTTGAAAGACAAAATCAATGCCATGACTATGGATGAAGAAACCAGACAATCTCTTCTTTATGCCATAAGGTCATACGATGATACTTCTTCTCAAACTGAGTCCTCCTCAGAAGAAGATATTATCAATATTCTCAATAATGAGGGATCCTCTAGTGAAGATGCCTTCTACTCTCAAATTGATTCAAGCAAAGAAAAAAGAGCAATCCCTTGCACAGGAAAATGTGCCAACAAATGTTCCAGTCATATAAATGTCATCACAAAAGAGCAAGAAACTCTTTTTGATCTCATTGATCAAATACTCGATGAGAGTTCTAAGTAATCTTGCCTCCTCAAGCTTAGGCAGAGCATTGAAGAACAGAATTCTCCAAAGATGATTCAAAGTCCAATCATGTATTCGTTTCAAGATATTTTGAATCGAATCAAAGGAGAAGCAAAGAAACTAATTCAAATTGAAGACCTTCATCATGAAGTAAAGGCTATCAAAGGAGAAGTTGCGATCAATAAGCAACGTCTCACAATTCTTGAGCAAGCCTTTCAGGCATTGTAAGAAAATCAAATTTTAAAAGAAGTTCCAAGAACCTCCTCAATCCATCTTGAAAGACAATTTACAGGAAAGCCACTACTGATCAAAGAACCCAGAAAAACCGGTAGTATTAATTATATCAGCAAGGTCCAAAAAAATGGATGTCAAAAATAGTCTTTAAAGTAAAAGACTTTCAATCGAGGCTCTCACGCTCATTGATTAGGGAGCAGATCAAAATGTCATACAAGAAAGACTTGTTCCTTCTAAATATTTTAAAAAAACAAAGGAGTCTTTGAGTGGAGCCAACGAAAATCTCCTCAACATCCAGTTCAAGTTATCAAAGGTCCACATTTGTAAAGGAGACATGTGCCTTGTCAACACATTCATTTTGGTTAAAAACCTTAAAGAAGGAATCATTTTAAGAACTCCATTCCTAACTCAATTATATCCTTTTCATGTTACTGATAAGGGAATTGTCTCAAAGAAGTTCGACAAAGAAATTACTTTTGAGTTTACTCATCCAGTAACACCTAAGTACATTTCAAACATTGAAGAAGAAATTCATCAATTCATTAATCGCATTGCCAGGTAAGAAAAACAAATTGAATTCCTTCAAGACGAAGTCAAGATGTGTAAAGTGGATTCTCAAATAAACAAGCTATTTGTTCAACTAAAAATCCAGAGCTTTCAAAAGAAGCTTGAAAAGGAAATTTGTTCAAAACTCCAAAATGCATTTTGGGACAGAAAGAAACACATGGTAACCCTACCATATGTTGATGAATTCAAAGAGGTCCAAATTCCTACAAAGGCTCGGCCCATTTAAATGAATAAAGATCTAGTCAAAGTCTGTACAGATGAGATATCAGATCTTCTCAAAAAGGGACTTATCAGCCCTTTCAAAAGCCTATGGTCTTGTGCGGCCTTTTATGTCAACAACCAGGCTGAAAAATGAGCGTGGTGTCCCAAGGCTTGTTATCAATTACAAGCCCCTCAACAAAGTTCTCAAATAGATTAGGTATCCAATTTCTAATCGCCAAGACTTGCTTAAGAGGATCACTCTAGCAAAAGTTTTCTCAGAATTCAACATGAAGTCTGAATCTTGGCAGATCCAGATACATCCAACTGACTGTTACAGGCCTTCAATGTTCCATTTGGGCAATATTAATGGAATGTCATGCCATTCAGATTAAGAATGCTCTGTTTGAATTCCAAAAGATAATGAATGATATTTTCAACCGATATCAAGAGTTCACAATAGTCTATATTGATGACGTCTTCGTATTTTCAAATACTGTAATCAACATTTCAAACATCTACAGATGTTCTTAAATGTGATCAAATCAAACGGTCTTGTGGTATCTCAACCAAAGATCAAGTTGTTTCAAACAAAGATTAGATTTCTTGGTTATAATATTAATCAAGGAATTATCAAATCAATTCAACGATCTATGAAATTTGTGGATAAGTTTCCAAATATACTACAAGATAAAACGCAGCTATAGCGATTCCTTGGTTGCGTTAATTATATCGACGATTTCATCTGAAATCTCCACTCAATTTGTCTGCCACTTTATGACAGACTGAAAAAGAATCCAAAGCCATGGACGAAGGAGCATACTCGAGCAGTCCAATCAATCAAGACTTTGGCCAAAAGTATTCCATGCTTATCCCTAGTGGACGAACATGCCAAACTCATAATAGATACAGATGCCTCCGAAATCGGTTACGGCGATATCCTCAAACAGAATGTTAACGAAAAAATTTTCATTGTCCGTTATCATTCAGGAATTTGGAATAGCGCACAAAAGAACTATTCCACTGTTAAGAAGGAAGTACTAGCAATAGTACTATCTGTTCAAAAGTTTCAAGGAGATCTTATCAACAAGGATTTCCTTATTCGAACTGATTCAAAAGCAAGCAAATTCATCTTTGAAAAAGATGTCAAGAATCTAGTTTCGAAACAAATCTTCGCCAGATGGTAAGTGATCTTATCCTACTTGGACTTCAAAATCGAGCCTATAAAAGGCAGCGAGAATTCATTAACTGATTACCACTCAAGAGAACATCTATTGAAGAACTCTTCTTCAGCCTTAAATCTTTCTCAACCCTTAAATGCAACCTTCTCCTGGCCGGCAACGGCCAAAACATCCGCGGCCTTCATCGCCCAACAACAATAAGGACAACAATAGTTCTAATCAATCAGTAGTTTCTTCTTTCGGAACTACTCCATCTAAGAGAAAACAAACCTTAGCTCAATCATCTGCACCGTCTTCCAGGAGTGTAGAACAATATGCCATGGACTTGCAATTCCAGCAAGTAACCAGGCATCATCAAGGTTCTGCTTTAAAAACCTTGACCATTCAATCAGGCCCTGAGGATACCCTTTTAGTGCCTTCCTTCAAAAGGTTGCGTCCCTTTGGACCAACTATTCCAGTTAAACGTGCTACTTCTCTTGCTTCAGCACGATCTCCAACTCTGAAGAATTCCTCTTCGTTCTCTCAAGTGGTCAGGCCAAAAACCTTTCAACCTCGACCTCAAATCCAAGGTTACTTTACCAAAACTTCTTTGATAGATTTAACCATTGAACCAGAATTCGATGGACCTTCTGTCCAAGAAATCTGCAAACAAATATTTCCTCATGGTTTCAACTTCTTACTAGAGGATATTTCAAAAATTAGGACTTTTTATGAGTACATTTTAGTCAATTTCAAATCTGCTAAAATTACTTATATTCCTGACAAAAATGATCCATCGAAGATCATTTATTCAAAGTTGAGAATTTTTCGAGTTCTCACCCCATCCTACTGGAAACAAGGGATGTTTGTGGGTAAGAGATTCTCTCATCAATTCAAACCATCAGCCTACAACTATAGTGACTATGTTAAGGCATGGTACGTGATTTTCTGGCTCAATCCATACAACCATTCTTGGTTCGTGACATTTTGTAAGCATGCTTACAAGATGCACTTTCCAAATTGATTTCAAAACTAGTAGAACTACTTTGGTCTCTCCGATGAAATTTTCCCGGTAGAGATTTAACGTTCTTTTCATCTTTTTTCAACAAAGTATCTGCTCGTCTCCCCTCTCAAAGACATTTAGATTCACTTTGTATTTTCAAATACCCTAGATTTTCTGCTGGAACTTTCAGGTAGGACCTAGTGGAAACTTCAAAGCCCTGAGTAAATCTCTCAGGATCAAGTGGTGGGAAAAGTTTAATTATTCTCACCTTAATGTCAATACGATGAAAGATTGGTTCAAAGCCAATATTCATCTTCAAGATATGACTAGACAAGAGGATAAAGCCTTTCTCCTCACACAGAATGAAATCATGTCAACCTTCGCGGGAACCAGCACACTACAGGAATTTAATACTGTTGTCAACAACGTCGTGGTAAATCTTTCCAATGAAGAAGACGCTGTTCTGGCAAAAGCCTCCTCTCCTGTCTCAGTCAACGATGTCGACGACCTCATAAACAGTTACGACCCTTATGAAGGATACGACATCAACGACCTATTTTTGGATACTTAACCTTACTAGTCCAAATCTGTGGTTTTTCAAGAGTTTAGTATAATTTTTCAAGTGTTTATTATTGTAACTTATTATAAATTAATTTGTTTAAATTTCTCGCATTTATTTAGATAAGATCTTTGTATTTTGATCTTATCATCGCTTTACAGTCTGCTAATTTTGAAATTTTCATAAAGAAGCATTTGAAAGAGAAGACTCTATGACGGAGATGACATACTTCTGAAGAGGATTCACCAGCCTCAGGCGGCGCGGTTAGCGTTTTAGATTAACTCTGAAGGGATTATTTCCAGGAGGATTCCTATATCTCCTTAGGCCAAGATCATGAATGTAGATAGGTGCTCCGTTGGCAGCAAGGCGTGGTAGCCGAAGTAAGACCAATCTGTGAAGCTAAGTATTCTACAACCATGAGATTACGCCTATACGATCGATATGTTAGGAATCGTAATCCACAATCAGAAGACAACCGGATGACGTCATTATCTTCCCCATCAAGTCTTCGAATGAAGAAATTAATATGAGCAGACATATTTCATCTATCTTCATTGCTTTCTTTCTTTAGATAAGAGATAGTGGGGGTTCTATCCCACAAATCTTATCGTATATTTAATTTTTCAAAAGAAAGATAAGATTCTCAGAAAAAGCCAAGATAGGGGTCATGTCCTGTCGGCCATTCTGAAAATCTTTGATCCTGTACTCAATTATTGTTGGAACGACTGTGAGGACAATAGTGAAAATTAATAATTACAAAGTCAATTATTAATTATTAGTTTTCACTATAAATAGCAGTCGAGTCCGTTCCAAAATGGTATCAGAGCCAAAATGTAATTGCAAATATAGCAACCATACCCAAAGTCTATGAAAAGAATTTAGACTTAGCAGTACATCAATGCTAAACTAGATAGCTAAAGGAGTTTAATATGATCGATTAAATTTTACTATATTTACAATTTCAAAAAAATATTAGTATACATTTAATTATTAATCTAAAGTGCACATTACAATTATCGATTGAGAAATTGTAAATTTGAAAGGATAGTATTAACTATTAAGGAATCAATTTCCATAAAATAAAACAAGCTTTTATTCTAGTATCATTTTGTCTTTTTATTTTTCTTTTAATCTAAATAAGATATATTTAAATAAAGAACCAGACCAAACCAAACACATCAGTTTTACAAGAGAAGGATCCAAATCAATGTATACTAGAAAACCAAACGAACGGATCGAAATCAACGATCCATTCGTTTTCTGTAATTGTTGACAACTTCCTCTTTTCACATTTGTTTTTTTTAAAAAGGTTGATTTTTATAATTTCAAATTAACTTATCTAATGTCTCCCAAAATTTAACTTGCAATCATGTGAGACCCATTTGGAAAATAAGACACTGTTCAATAGAAATTGGTTTAAGATTTGTGATTTTGAGGAATATTTGAAAAGATTAGGTAAGACATTCTGCATAAAATTTTGGAAAAGATTACATTAGATTTGAAAAATAATGTACAATCTCAATGTTCATTTTAAGCGAGATTTCATTAAAATAAAAGAAAAACCAGAAAAATTGATCATTTGGACGTAATATGGAAGTTTACTCACCGCAATTTAAATCCCAACCTTTCTCACAACTTCTCATTCATTTTCTTGAGTGATATCCATCAAAATGGTAAAGGAAGTATCCAACCTTTAGATCTACTACTAGATAAGAGTTAATAAAACATATGAAATTAGCAAAGTTTAGCAGAAGTATAGGAACTAAATTGTGGGTTATATTTCTTTATAAAAAAAACTCATATATTGTTGCATAATAAATTTGATAATGTGAGAATTTTTTACCATAAATATTAAATTAAATTGTTATAAATTTAAAAATATAGAAATTAAATCGTTACATGTTAAAGTTTATAAACAAGTTTTTAGGAGAACTAATTAAATTATTACATATTTAAAAGTAAAAAAAGACTGTATTGTTACCCTTCAAAATCGAAAAAATAAATTGCTAATTGTTTTAAAGTTAAGGAAATAAAAATAATTCTTTAACTAAAGAAGGTTTTTAGCATTTTTTTTCCATCCCATAATTATTTTATGGACATTTAAGGTTTGATCTGTTGTTTTGTGGTGAAATTAAAAGTATATAGTTAAGTACATATGTTTAAATTTGATCTTTTAATTAAAAAAATTACAAGTTTTGAATTAAAATCGATACAAACGAAAAGTATTTTTTTTGTATTAATATATATATATATATATATATATTTAAAAAAAATCCCCAAATTGAGAAGATATAATTATGGATTTAAATTGAAGATGTTATATTCCAATCTAACTATATTTAGAATTATATTGACTTTTTTTTTCTTAAAATATTAAAGAATAAATGGATGTGGATATATATATATATATATATATATACATTTTCTTAAGCAAAAAGCCACATCATCTCATTAATGTATGTCGAGAAAAATTCATTTATAAGTTTCCTTATATCATTTTTGCATATAAGAAAATTTAACCCAAAATAATCACACTTTTACGTTAAATACTATTTTATACTCTTTAATTATTTATGATTAATATTATTTAAATAATCTTAATTTATTATTGTTTTGGTATTTTTTGTTTTTAAACGTGAAACACTCCAAACATATACTATTATAATTTAAACTAAAATAATTCACACTTCAAGCACAAACTATTAACTACTAACCTAAAATTATAATAACTAATATTTTGTTCTAACCATCACCTAATTAATTAAAATATAGGTTAATTTTTATAAATGTAACAAAAGTTAAAAATCCATAAAACTAGTAAAATATTTTCATAAATTTTAGGTTTGTGATTGATATTGTGATTTATTTATATTCTCTTCCAAATTTCTTTAGTTTCTCTTCCATATTTTATTTATTCTATTTTATTCATATTCTTTCTTTATTTAGTCATCTTCCCTTTCTTTCTTCCAACTCCTCTTTCATTATATTAAGATTGTTTAAATATCACCTTGATATGATCTAAACACTCGTATACGTAGTCAACACGATTGTTTAGCATGGTTAACACAATGATTTAGATTTGGAGTACTTTTCCTATCTTTTTAAAAAGAGCTAGAACAATTATGACCGTAACATGATCGTTTAGAAGAAGAATTATAGGCGTACATGTGTTGACTAAAACATGATCGTTTTCAAAATTATTCAATACCATGTAAATATTTTGCTGGTTTGTAATATTTTTAAAAAAATCCAATCAAAGAGAAAAGGTAAAACAAGAAGAATAATATGATGTTTTGTAAGGAAAAAAGGGGTGAAATTGGGAAAAAAGTTATTTTTGAGAAGAGAAAACAAAAGAGTTGATAAGAGGGCAATTTAAGAAAAAAAGTAAGAAAGAAGGCGAATTAAGGAAAATAAAAAAAAAAGAATATATACCAAAAATGAAAAAAAGGGAGAAAAATCGAATTATAGGAAATATAAGGGCAAAATATTTGATTAAAATAAGGCATAAGGAGTTGATTGCAAAGGATTCGTAGTGACTTTTATTTATTTTTATAAAAAAAAAAAAAAAAAGAAAGTCGGAAAGAGACTTTTCCCTTTTTCTTTTATTACAAAAACTGAAAATTCGGAGGCTCTGTTCTCTACG
>JBBPDI010086528.1:0-12832 GCA_037974545.1 Cucumis variabilis
TTAAATATAAGATATTTAATTTAGCTATTAATTAAGTGGAGAATTAATTAATAGTTTAATTTTAATTAATTAAATTTGATTAAATTAAATCTATAAGTTATTACGGAGATTCAAATAAGATTTGAATGAAATATTAATTAAATATGATTTAAATAAAATAATAATTAAATCTGATTTAATTAATTATTAACTAATTGATTAATTGTTAATTAATTAGTAGATTTGATTAAAAAAATCTCGTAATTCTCTTCTACTCCTTTTCCTATTCCAAGAAGGAAACATAGTTATAAATATGTAGAAGAAAACAGTTTTCTTTAAAAAATTGATTAAGAAAAAAGTCAAAACTTTTTTCTCTCTGCAAAAAATAAAAGAAAAGAGTTTCTCTAAAAATCTCTATACCTTTTTCCATTCCAATTGGTTCCCACAAATCAATTTCATCCCAGAGGATAGGAAGATCTCCGTTAGGTGGTGTTCCAATTCGGTGGTTTGCAGATTCAGAGATACCAAAAAAAGTAAGTTCTTTGTATCTCTTAAATAAAAAACATGTTTAGTTTTATTTAGAATTTGGATTCTAAAATTTTTTCAATGTACCGATATTTTAAGATTTCAAAATTAAATTGAGTAATGGTTCTTTAATTCTGCCGCTGCCATGGGGCTTTTATCCCTTCACTATATTCAATACTCAAATGGGAGCAACTATAAAAAATAAAAACATAAATAAAAAATAGAAAAGATAAACCAACCAGAGTGTCGGCCACTTGCGAGTTGATAGGCTTTCCATCTTACTTCACATGTGTCTTTGTCCAAACATCTACCCGAATAATTGAAGTTGAAGAAGAAGAATTTTTCTACATTGAAACAAAATAGTTGGTTATATACTAGCTATATGTGCTAATTATAATAATGTCATTAATCATAAAATTATACCAAATCTTCTGATGGTCGAGCATAGCCTACGACTACAAGTGTGAGGAAGTTGCTTTATATATATATATATATATATATCTTTAAACTTCTTTCTTTTTGCCTGAAATTCATGCTCAACGAGATATCAATAAAGGTTAAGACTAAACTTGTTTATACCTTGATCCAAAGAAACAAATGCCACCAACTTTCATACTACAAATATACCTTGAATGTTGCATTGGTTTTATCTTTGACAAATTCATTCCAATCATGCATTGAAGAAATGTTATCTGGCTTGAGTTTATTCAACTCATCGTCATTTGAAGCTTCACCAATTTTACTCACCAGACGAGATTTGCATACTCTCCACAATCCACCCATCTTTTGGAATAAATATTTCTTTTGTCATTCATTAACATTATATTGTGCCTAAAGAATAAAATCATTTAGGTAGTGATCATATATAAGAAAGCTCAAATTATACTCATTATATAAATATATAATTATAAATTACATACTTGAATATAATGCCAAAATATTTCTTTTTGTCGGGTTGAAAGTTTTTTCCAAGATTCAACATTCACTAGCACCACTTCTATGACCAGTGAACCCAAAAATGAGGACAACCCAACTGATGTTTCTCCAATAGGTTGTCCATATTTGTTATGCCTTACATTTACTTTCATTCCAGGCTCCATTGCTATCGTTTTAATCTTTACCTTACCTCTTGTCTTTTTGGGACCTACTTCCTTGGTATGAACTTCCTCACAATCCACATTTTCATTTTTCTCTAACTCAGGTTGAACCTCTTCAATGGGTAATTTACGCACAACTAACCTAGTACGAGTAGTAGGTAAGTCTAATGCCTATTTTGTGATCGTTTAGACTGGGATGAATCATAATATTGGCATGTATAGATGAAGGTGGAGTAGTAGCTTCCTCACAATCCATGTTATTGTGGTGAAGTGGGTCAGGAGAAGGTGATGTTTCCCTAATCTTTCTCTGTACTAGGGTTGACAACATTATATGTATCATTTACAATCCTCATAATCGCTTCTCCCTCGTTCTCACCATCATCGCTACCAGGTTGAGTTAAGTTCATATTGAATGACTTTGCAAATCTCCATGATGTTTTTATCGATGATCGATCAGATCGTCATAGTTCTAATGTATGTGTTATAGAATGAGGTCTTTTTTTATTTCTTCTCAACAGTTTGTCCCATTTGTTTCTTATCAAAATCCTAGGACATAAAGCATTGAAATTAGTATAATAATATATGTATGTGTGTGTGTGTGTGTATATATATAGAGATGATATTTTATATCTAAATACATATTTAAAGATAACTTACATGCATATTCGACTTCATTTTTCTTCTCAGTGGTTGAAGCTCTTTGACTTAAATAGTTTACACACAACCTAAAAAAAAAGAGCACTAGCATGCATAGCGATGGTTTGAGTGAGAATAAAGAGAACACTTATATATATTAATTATACATGTAAAATGTTCCATACTCACAAAGTGTACTATGATTATGATAGAACTAAGACATGCATAGTGGAAAAAGAATCAAAATTCTACCCTAATTGCCGTTAATTAACATGGAACCCTAAACTACACAATTTAGGGTTTAGGAAATATTACCTTTGATGCTTTAAAAAAAAACACAATATCTCCTCACGTACACAAATCGGAACAAAAACTAGAATTGAACCACTAATCTCTTGACTTAGAATCGGGTTATGGGACCCAATTTGGTGAAGAAAATAAGGAAGATAAATGGAAAATGGAAGGTATAAGTTTGGTTGAGATTTTGGACAGCAATAAAATAGTAATTTCTAAAATCACTTGAAAAGGGCAAAAGTGTTTTTAATAAAAAGAAAACAACCCTATTTATAACCTAATTACATGCAAAAATGCATGTAATTAATTTGCCACATCTCTTGAATAAAAAACTTGTTTAGCTTGTGATGCAAGAA
Organism: Cucumis variabilis; assembly: GCA_037974545.1. NCBI lineage: Eukaryota > Viridiplantae > Streptophyta > Magnoliopsida > Cucurbitales > Cucurbitaceae > Cucumis > Cucumis variabilis. The sequence continues at coordinate 2,888 of JBBPDI010086528.1, forward strand.
TGTATGGCTCACTTGAGAATTGACTTTGGTTTTGATGCAGATTAACAAGTGTAAACTCCTTGTCAACTTTAACATCATTATGGATTTTAGCCCAATCACACTTAAACAATGGAAGCTGGTAAACATAGTAATCTAATAAAATAATTTCGATCAGGACTTCATAATATGTAACCATATCAATTTTTGGAGATCCATCTCCAGCACTCAATTTACATATTGTACTTACATCAATTGAAACACCACTATTTTGAGTCGATCTTTCTACACATTTAATATGAAATCGTTAAAGATTTACAATATAACCTGAAAAAGACATTGCAAACTTGAGTGGTCCATTTGTAAGCCATTTCAATATATATGAGTCTTTTGTGATACCAACATGCAATGAAATTTGTTCCAAAGCTATATAGTTAGATGAATTCATGATTGAGACAATTATCATAATTAAGCAAAACATTACCTTCTCTCTTAACCAAATAGGAAATTGTTCCGAGTGAACCTTCATTAGGAGATTGTCATCATTTGTAAATCTTTTATCTGATAGGATCAATTCGTTCCTATGGATTCTAAAATATTTGATGTATCACTAATTAAAATTCTAGTACAATCTTTAAAAGATGATAAACAGTGTATAATTGATGCATCACTTACTCTAAGTATAGTTCAACTGCTTTTGTGTTAAACAAGATATATTGATGTGCAAGGTTGAGCACTTCATCAGATAATGTAATTTTCTTTCCAATAGATATAGGACGACCTTCAAGAATGATATCATTATTAAATTCTTGGTTCCGATGTTGTTTATCATCAAGTCCTGTTGAACCTTTAACACAATTCCTATAAAAAAGGATGCATTCTTCAGCTAAATAAAGCTCTGCAATGCACCTTTCGAAACGTGACTAATTTCTAACAAACCCTTTTTAGAGTCTTTATGTACCTAAGGTTAATATCATATCTATTATAAGTTACCTAAGATATTTAGATGTATGCTACCTATAATGTATGATATGAAAATCAGATACCTTTCAAATGGATACATCCAACGAAGTTAAACGAGTCCACACAAACGAACTTCATGACCTAAGTGAATGACCAAATGAGTCATGATGTCAAATAATAAAGGAGGAAAATACCTCTAAAAAAGGCACAATGTTTCAATGATCTTGTTTTCAATTTCCAACATACTTTCTCGATCAATTACACGTTGGCAGATTTTATTAAAGAATCCACATATTCATGTTATTGAATGTCTTGGGAGCTTTGAAAGCATTCCCCTAATGACAACCAGTAGAAGTTGTTGCATTAACACGTGATAGTCATGAGATTTTAATCCCATTATTTTGCTTTCCTCCACTAAAACACAATTCGAAATGTTTGAACTATCACCATTAGGTACTTTAACCTCGTACAACCTCTTGCAAAGTAGTTGTTTCTCTAATTTGGACAAAGTGTGTAAAGCTGGAGGAAGGTATACTCGACTCCTTCATTCTTCTAGGTGTAAGTCGTGTCGTATATTCATGTCTTGCAAATCTTTACGAGCATTGTATCCATCTTTTGATTTTCCATTAATATACAGCAATATGCCTATTATGCTCTCACATACATTTTTCTCAACATGCATGACATCTAAGTTGTGGCGTAATACAAGTTCCTACATTAACGTAAAAGTAGATCAGTGCATTACCTAATATAAAATGGAAGACTAGCCAATTAAATGACATTAGTGATAAAATGTGCGTATCTTTCAATATGGTAAGTCAAATAAAATTGATCGTTTTTTCCACATTCCTTTCAACTCTTTTTGTCTCTTTTATTTTTTCTTATCAACTATTCCAAAGAAATTTTGAAAATCTTTAAGTCAGGCATCAATTGCATTTCTATTTTCAATCCTAGAAACTTTTCGGTCTTCAACTTTTTCATCAAACCATGACTTCTTTCTTCTATACGAATGAGATGAAGGTAAAAAATGTCTATGACTCATATACACTAATTTCTTACTATGGTACAACCAGTGTGCTCCCCACAAATTGGACATGCCGTCTTGTTCATTGTTGTATCCCCAGCAAGATTTCCATAAGCAGTAAAGTCATTGATCGTCTACATAAGCATAACTCTCAAATTAAAATTTGATTTGCTAACTACATCGTAAACTTCCACTTCACCCCATAACAATTTCAAGTCATCAATTAATGGTTGCAAAAAAATGTCAATGTCATTGTCAGGTTGTTTAGGACCAGGAATCAGTAAAGTTAGCATTACATTTTCTTTTGACATGTATACCCAAGGAGGTAGGTTGTATGTCACAAGCATGATTGGTCAACATTTGTACCTACTACTAAGGTTAGAGAATGGGTTGAAACCATCTGTCGCAAGATCGAATCTCAAGTTTCTTGGATCATTCGAAAAGTTTGGCCACTTTACATTGATTGAGTCCCATAAAACACAATCGACTGGATGACGCATCTTCCCATCACTACTTTTTTGGTTCATATGCCATGTTAGTAATTCAGCTACATCATGCATTTGGAACATTCGTTTCAGTCTTAGAATCAATGGAAGGTATCTTAACACTTTTGTTGGAACACCCCGTTTCATTCTTTTGATGCGCTTATCTACATTCCATCGAGAATGTCCACAAATTGGACATGTCTCTAAATCTTTATTCTCTTTTGTAAACAAGCAACAATCATTTTCACAAGCATGAATCTTTTCATATCCTAAATCAAACACTTTTAAGAACTTTACTTCATAACTAGATTTTGGGATAATATTATCAAGAGGTAGCATATCGTAAAACAACTCTAAAAGGCTTGTGAAACTTTTGTGAGTCCAATCATTAGTAGCCTTTATCTTATTTAAAGATACCACAGCTGGCGTTCTTGTATATTTTGTACAATGAGGATACAAAGAAGTGTTTGAATCTATAACCTTTTGATTAACATCACTATTTACTAATGGTTCATCAACATTTTGATCGCTCATGAAAGAAGTACTACAAAAGGGTTGGCCATCAAACATACACTCTATCGGTTCTTCTTCACCATGATGGTACCAAAACCTAGAAGTAGGATCCATGCCTTTTATAACCAAGTGTTCATATACAACATCAAAGGTTTGATGATTCATGTTCCTACATGTCTTGCATGGACATGTAATTTTGTCTACTCCACCCAACATATTCTCTACGTGTTTCACAAAGTTCCGTGCTCTCCTAAGATGTTCATTAGTTGCTCTATTAAAAAAAAATCCAAGTTTGCAATTAATATAACTAACTATATTAATCTATTTTAGTTTCATAAAAAATTGGCATTCCCTTACCTGTTCAAATGAACCCAATCTTTTTGAAACATTATATTTTCAAATTATTGCTATAAGAATGTGAAATGTAATTGAGAACCAGTTCTACCCAAAGTGAAATCAAGAATACTAGTATACGAAGGTAACATCAACAAAGTACAATTATGAGAAGTATATTTCAATATTAGTGATAAGTCTACACCATATACAAAGCACATTTTATTAATAAACTAGGAGAAAAATGACAATTATAAGATATTATAAGAACGTAACATAATTCAAGCAATGTGAAAGAGAGAAGAAACCAAGTAAAATTCAAGCTTGAAGAAGGAAAATTGGGATAATATGCTTTAACTAGAAAAAGTATCAAATTGTAATATTTTCTCATTACAAAAAAACAGAATAAAGCACATCTTCAGAATGGGCCAAGAACAAGAGCATTGAGGCTCAAATTGTTGGAAGAAATTGGAAATATATACCTTAGATAATACCTCTGACATGTTTACTAAGACGGTTACACAACAATAAGTTTGTTTGCTGCCTTGATGTAATTGTCTTCCAGCTACCTAAAAATGGGTAGAAGAAGAAATCATATTGGAGGTTCACTTGTTGCTTACAAAGGTGGAGATTGAATCGAAGGTTTGATGTGAAAAAGAAAAACCTATTTCAGTTGTAACCAACAACTCACAATCGTTTTCAATCCTGTTTATATTTCAACCTATAAAAAAATAATTTAGAAGAGAGTTTGAGTTTGATTTATATTTCAACCTCAGAGATATACTTTCTATTTGGGAACTCCATCCACATATAGATAAAAATTCAACAAATTTCTAATGGAAAAAGATTGATTTATGTGCCTTAAATTTTCAACTTTTGCCTTAATATTGACTTTTTAAAATAGATAAGATTGTTCTCATTAACATCCAGATTTCAAAGTAAATACGCTTCCATAAGCTACATAGATTCACAGTGTAGGTCCACATCATAGTCTCAATCTTTGAACACTCACACTTGTAAATCTCACTAAACATAACAAAGAAAACACCAAAGAAGCCAGAACTTCACAACATAAACTTAAGGAATAAACTACAAATAACATAGCATAAAGCATAAACTACTACATCGCATATACTTCTATATAGATTTGTATGTATACAAGCAATCAATACAATCATTGAAGACCTACTTATGCTCCTTCCATATGAAAATGCATATGTATATAACGTACCACCGATCATAATATTAGAGCAAACATAAGGAAGTAACACAAAAACCCATCATAAGTAGAACTTCAGATTGAAAGCACTATATTTGAAGGAGTAATCATGGATCAAAAATCAAAAAACTGACCTTGAACGTATGTCAGACCTCAATTGCAAAAGAATTCTTAAACCCAAACTTCAATGTCACCAATCAAGCTCGATCAATGGTAAGAGATTCAATTTACCAAACAATCACCAAGGGTCACCTGCAAACACAAGTCAAAGATCCATCACATCAAATTACACTAAGACACAACCTCACGATCCCATTCAACAAAATATAAGAAACATTGAATCTTTTACAAACCTAAAAAGAAAAAGCAAAGATCACATTATTTTTAATAACGTCCAACCATAACATTTCTAATAATAAGCTATAAAAATATAAAAGCTTGTCATGGGAGTTTCATTCATTAGGCTTTTGAAAAGACAAAAGAGGTTGAAATTCTAAATTTTAGCATCTTCTTCATGTTTTTTGATGAAAAAAGTGGAACATAGTAGTGATTCTCACATATGAAACTTAGATGCCTTTGGACGTTATTTAGTTAGGGATGTGATGACACAATTTGCTTGTTGTTGTACTATCATACACTAACATTCAGTTACAACTAGACTAGTACACAAGGATGCATAATTGTTTAGTACCTTAAAACAATGTCTCAAAACCCATTGTTATCATGCAAATTCTGAATGAACTTAAAGAAAGATTCATTCTTTATTCAATGTAGAAAGAAATCCATTAATAGTATTTCGTACACAATGGCATCTAACTAAAACCTTAAACAGGTACGAATCATATTTATTATAAAAATTTAAAACAATCCAAACTCATTTGATGAAGCAACTTAAAAATAATTAATGAAAACTGAACTTTTTGTTTCTTAGTTTTTACTATTTCTATTTGGTTCTTGTTTTCTCAATTTCTACGATTTAAACCCAATTTGTTGGTTTACAATTGAAAGACTTGAATGTAAAGAGTTTATAAACTTAAAAAAATATAAAAAAATGAATAATCTATGGATGTACAAATAATGGTATACCAATTAGAGAGGAGAAGAAGTAGAGAAAGTTGAGATCATAAGTACTAGTCAATGGTGATTTTTCTTCATATGAAAATGCTAATTTAATGCTAAAGCTTACTGTAGAACGATACATTTAGGGACTTCTTGCAAGATATGATATTAGAAAAGGAGTCAACTAACCATCCAGCCAAGCTACTAAGTTCATTAATAAGTGTTTGGATAAAGGTGTTCACAACTCTACATTCTTGCTCGATTAATCTCAAGCTAAACCATGTTAAAGGTTTCAATCTAAATCCTTGTTTAATATAACCTTCACATTCTAGCACGATTTTTCAATATGCAATAGTGTTCTTTCTAACCAATATGCAGTGTTTTCCACAAACATATCAAACAACCAAAAGAAAAAATCATCATCAACTGAATGATTTACTACAAACATCAAAGAACCAAAGAGGGAATAACCTACTCATATATCCATCGCAAACATCAAACAACCATAAACAAAAACTAGATAGATGAGTCAAAGAATAAACAAATTAGGACAACGGCAAGACGATTGAGCATACCAGATGAAGACAAATTGGAACTTAGTTAGTATGATTATTTAACCATCAAACTAAGAGATATACTTTCTATTTGAGAATTCCATCAATATATGGATAAAAGTTCAACAGATTTCTAATGAAAAAAGATTGATTTATGCGCCTTAAATTTTAAGCTTTTGTTTTAATTTTGGCTTTTTAAGATAGATAAGATTGTTCTCATTAACATCTAGATTCCAAAGTAAAAACACTTCTATAAGCTATACACAGATTCACAGTGTAAATCCACATCATTGTCTCAATCTTTAAACACTCATACCTGTAAATTTCACTAAACATAACTAAGAAAACACTAAAGAAGTCAGAATTTCATAGCATAAACTTAAGAAATAAACTATAAACAACAGATATGATCTTAAGTTCAAACTAAAGGCCAAAAACTAGATGCACTTAGCAACATTAACAAATCTCAATTAGAGGAACACAAAAGGGAAAGAAAACAAGAACAGAAGCAAAGAAACATCAAACAATGATCTCAGATCAAGTTTAGCAAATGAACAAAACTAAAAAGGAAAGAAATAGAATGTTTTATAGTCATAGAGTTACCTGCAACTCCAGTGACAAGGACGAAAATCGGTTCTTAAGCCACAGCAGAGGAAGATCGAGAGAAAGATGAAGAATTGGAAGATAAAAAAAGAAGGAGAATCAATGAAAGAGTGGAGAGAAGACTGAGGAAGATGAAGTGATGATCATATTTACTCATTATAAAAGTTTCAAAAGAACCAAAATATTAGAATAAACCTACCCAAAAGTGATAAGAAGAGAAAAGGAAGAAAGTAAAGGTAAAGTCATGAAGAAGAGAAGAAAGAAGTTACCAGTTCAGGTCACTAGTTCGACGAGCAAGGAAGCTGTTCGACAAGGAGTGTGGCGAGTCAGTGGCGATGTTGGATGGTAGCAGCGTTAGGGGAGGAATCTGCGAAAAGAGGAAAATTGAGGGAGGGGACTGTGAGTAGGGGAAATTGGGAAAGTAAAAAAATGAAAAAGAAGATTTTGGGTAACAAAAAGGTTTTCTTTCCCGCTTTTCATTTCTTTTTTTTAATAATAACATTTTCAATCCACCCATTTTTCTTTTCATTTTTTTAATTCCCACGCCTTTTCTTTTTTTTCTTTAATAACATTTTATAATATATGTTCTTAAAAAATATTATTGAAAGGCTAATTTTTCCACGACATGCGGATTGAATGAATTTTGTTGTAATGCACAACCCAAAACAGCCCAATGGTGCCCACTAACATAGGGAATGGGGTTGGCCGCGCGTGCATGGTTTGGAGCCTTGTCGTGTGCTAACCTCGTTGAGGTAAGCCACGTGATAATCTCATAGTGAGGGATTCCATGCACGTCTTTGGTGCCTACCCATCACGTCCATCTTGTGCCTTGTGCACGTCGTGCTCCCCGCACACCATACGTGCTAACCTTACAATGCAAGGTTATGCACGCAGCTTGAGTGCATCAGTTGTCGCTTAGCTATACCATGGCCTTGTCAAAAATCTATAACCTCTAGACCAAAACACCACACCAATCTCGCTTAGAATGCATGTCACTTACGTACTATCCCGAACCTCATTTTTCGTCCATAATACATCACCCAAATTTGAAATTTTATAACTTTAAATGCATAACTCTTTTGATAAATATTTCGCCTACAAAGTTGCTATAACATGTCTTAAATTTCTTACCTCAAAATTTCAGAGCAAACTTCTAACCAACGAGTTCTGTAACATTCTTGAAATGCACCTTGCTCAGTTTTCCTTCCAAAATAACTTTCTCACATAATCTTGATCCAAATGCAAAACTTCTCACCTCCAACTCTAATAGCAACCCTGTTTAACAAACAAAACACAATTTATGAGCTTTTAAGATTAATTTGAGTGAATTTTCATGAATGGGTTGTGAGAAATTCTTTGTTGAAGTTACTTATTTATAGGAATCCTTGCATGAAGAAGATTTAACACCTGATACTTGATTAGACTGGCCGCTTAAGCTCCTAATTATACCTCCTACTTATTATCCACCTCATAAAATCCATCAAAATTTATTAAGACACTTGGATTTAACCTTAAACTGATTACTATAATCATGCCACATATTGTTCAAAACTCATAGCTAACCTCTAAGGTCTTCTCGCATAGCCTTGACCACCTAACCTCTTAACGCATAGCCTTGTGTGTAGTCTTGCCGCCCAAACAAACCTTAAATGCATGCTAACCTTCAATGACTTCTCACCTAGCCATGATTCTCGCCCATGTTTTCTCGTATAACCTCTCAATTGGCAGCCTTCTTCACCTAACTAACCCCTCAAGTTTCCTCGCCTAGCCATCCAAACACCTAGACATCCCTTAAGAGGTTAATTTCCATAGTTTTAACCGCTTAGTCCATGTCCAATCACCTAAGCGTGGAGGTTCTCTTCCTTCTTATGTTGTCTATCATTTAGAGGTTATCTAATGTCCTTGGCCACTAAATGCTTTTGTAACACCCAAAACATTAAGGTAATTTTAAGTTTAATTATTTTAGTTTTACTTAATTATATTGGAATTGCTTGGAAATTATTGATGAGATTTGTTTGATTTTGTGGAGATTAGAATTAATTAGATACTTGTAGAAAGAATATTTAATTAATTATTGATATTGGAATTTTTATGTTGATAAAAAAAATTATTGATAGATTAAATTGGTGAGAGTTAAGGATTTTTAGTAATTATATTTATGTATGTATATATATAATTAAGGGACATTTTTAAAAATAGCAAAATAAATTAAAATATTTACAAGCTAAAGCAAAATTTTGGATTCTATCAATAATAGTGTTCTATCACTATAGCATATCAATAACTATCAGTAATAGAATTTGCTATAGGTGTAAATATTTTGTAAAATCTACTATTCTTAAAAATTTCCCAATAATTAAGTAAGTTTTGAAATAATATAATTATTAAGAATAATATATTGTTATATTTTGGAAGTAAATAATAATTATATTAATGATAATATAATTATTAAGATTCTATGTTTTAGTTTTTGGGAAAATAAAGAGAGAAAAAGTGATTGGATGAGGGATATTTAATGTGGAGAGAGAAGGAGTTATTGGTTGATTGGTTTTTTTTAAAAAGAAATTGGAAAAGGAAAAGAGAAATAATAATAATAGTATTATTATTAAATTAGATAGGCTTCGAGTTGCGTGAGGAACTATTCATCTTCTTCTTCCATCCTTTTGACCAAGATGTTGCCTACCCTTCTTCTTGTTGCCACCCCCCGGCAATCTCTGTTGGCATCTACCGCCACCACAGACTGACGTTCGCTGCCATTCAATCACAGTGAGGTTGAAGCTGAAGCATTTCCTCCTTCATTTGTTGGTCGCCTCTGAACGTCACTGTTCGTCTTTATCATTTGGTATCAGGTGAAGCCTATCGTGCCTCATCTCCATTCAGCCATCTCCGCTAGCTACCGTCACAGCAGGTCTTCTCCGTTCCCTTGTTAGTGGTTGAGTCGCACACGTGCATCCAATCCAAGCCGAGCCAATCCATGTGCATTTGTGAGCCCAGCCTCCCAATCTTCCAGCTGTGTGGAGCTTTGCTTCCTTAAAGCCAAATTAAGGCAAGCTTCTCTTATCCAAGTGGCCCAAGCTTTCTGCCCTTTTTGGAGCCATTTACTTTTATTTCTGCATAATTTATTTATGATTTATAAATGTGTAAACCCGATACTTTCTTGGTCTATTCTAATTTTATGTTATTCTTTTGTGTGAAAAGAATAAAAGGGAAATGGAA
>JBBPDI010086546.1:0-12828 GCA_037974545.1 Cucumis variabilis
TTAGTTTTGTAAAGGATTATGGTAGGAGAGAGAGAGAGAAAGAAGTGGGCATAAAACCACCAAGAAAGAAGGCCAAAATTGGAAAAAAAGGAGAGACGCGTTTTCTTTGTAGAGTTGTAAATTGTAATAACATATCTAATTAGTTTAACTTACACATTCTTTTTATAATTTATTTTTAATTTTTTGGGAGGAATTAAATTGCATGGTGTTAGATTATGCTAAAAGTCCCCTTTGTTTATGAAAGGAAAAACTTAATTAGGCTTGTTTTTTTTGCTTTTACAAATGCTTGGTTATGAAAGGAAGTGAACATTAATACTACTTTTTCTTTTGTAAAATAGACTAAATTATAAAAAATGTCTCCCCAATTTTGCATTTTAGGTTAAAAATAGGGGTTCTTGCAAAAGTAGCAAAAACATTTATGATAATAAGATTCATGTCACTACATTTTCTAAATTGCAAAAATAGCAAATTTAAAAGCTGACAATCCTATTATTATCGTATGATAGCCATTTGATAGTCCTATGATTACCATCTGATAGCCGTCTGGTATCACTAATTTTGTCATATTTGCAATATGTAAAAAATAGGTATCACATGCTGTTTTTTTTCTAAATGTTTTTGTCATTTGATACAATTTTCCTTAAAAATATTCCTTATGTGGTGATTGATATAGGGATCTTCCCATGTTGTTGTACATACATATCCAACTCCAAGTTTCGGGAGTGCTGATGTCTCCCTGGAGTGGAAGTGAAGGGGTTGATGGGCATCTACGAAAAAAACACTATCAGAAACAGAAACTTAATTATCGATTCAAATGTTTATGTAAAGAGACTAACCTGAAGTGTTATCCACTGAAGATGATGCTCCCGCGTTATTGAACGCATTGTCCAACTCCAGGTACATATCTGCCTCATAAAAACTGCTGGAAAATGACATAATTCCTGTAGACATAAAAACAAACAAACGTTAAGCAAATGTGAGTATCTCAAACTAAATGTATAGAAGAATGACTAATGTGTATATGTGAACAAAACATTATTATTCATCGTCGCTTGATCATCAGCTAGATGTCTCTACATGTCATCTCATATTAGATGAGCCTTATGTCATCTCTCTACATCAGCTAGATGTCTTAACACATCCTCTGCTTCCACTAGTTTATCCTTATGTCATCTCATATTAGATGAGCCTTCTTGCAATACAAACGAGCACTGTAATCTCGGTAACAATAAAAAGTGATGCAATACCTTTTGCAGAATTTTTTCCTCTGTTATGACTAATCTTGTATCGAGACTCACCACAAGTTGGACAATGTTGCAAATCCCCAAACTCTTTTCAATACAATACACAGTCATACTTATAAGCATGAATAGTCTCGTATTCCAAACCCAAGTCACGCAATTATCGTTTGGCTTCGTAGAATGAACTAGTGATAATGGTACTACACATTGGAAATACACATTTTAATACCTGTAACAACATGTCGAAGGGCTTGTTACTCCAACCGTTGATTACCTTTACGTGCATCATCTTAACAAAAAATATTAGGGAGAAAAATTTAGAACAACTGTGTAACAGCTCACTACGTGCTTTATGCAATAAGTCCTGAAATATGTTTCTTGTTTCTTGTTCTATATCTACTCCACTATTAAACGACATGTAATTCTCCAAACCTTGCTCTGTTTCTTCTCGTGTTTAATTGGAGCTTGCAAATCATGAAGCATACCCAATATTTCATTTTCTTCAGGAAAAATGTTACTACTAGTTTCTTTATAAAAAAGGGTTACTATTGCTAGATCCTTCATCAAATATTTGTATACCTCCATGCAAGTTCAAAGACTCTCCATGATACACCCTATATGTATAAAAGGGATATTCCAATGGTTAATAGATGTCGCTCCACATCCTTTAGTGAATAATAATTTAAGTTCATACATATCTTGCATGGACACCTTGTTCGTCTGTAATTATCAACGTGATTCTTTGCAAGCTCTAAAAATTGGAACACTCCGTCTCTGTACTAAATCGAGAACTTATTCCTAAGTTTCATTCAATCATTATCCATGGCTAAAAGCCCTAAAATTTGTAGTATTTTTTTTTGTCATAAGTTTGTACTAATGCCTATAAATAATAATTATTAAATGTATGAATAAAAATAAAACACTCGATTTTTGAGAAAAAGTATAAATTTTCGAAGATTTCTAGTATGATTAAGAAATGATAGTTTTTTGTTTTACCAATTTATCGTAGAATTAACTAGCACGATATGTTTATGTGTTACCCTTTTATGATTAAAATTAATGATCATTAAGAAATGATAGTTTTTTTTTTTAGAATCATTGAATATTGAAAAGAAAAATGTGTTTTGGGCATAAGAGAAATGGAAAATTTTTAAAATTTCGACTTCCATACCTATATTTTTAGTGTTGGATATATCTTGTATTAATTTATTATTAAAAATGGATAATTTATTTTTCTTTAAAAGCATTTTTATTTGAAAAATAACATTAAATTAGAAATATCTCTATCTCGTTAGTATAGCAATAAATGTATTTGATGTTGTTAGGTTTTATTAGATTAACAATATATGTTTTATGACTTCAAATATTAGAAATGTCATTGCATTGGTGTTGTTTTGAAAAATGGATGGTTTTACAGAGAAATGTTGATTGTACAAGATACTGTTCTTATCGATATGGTTGCCTTTTCTGTTTTTTCTACCAACATCTTGCTTTTATTCATTGTGCTGTTGCTATGGAAGTTAGGATTTTCCATTGTGATTCTGTTGTATACATATTCGAAGGATTCTTAGTCCTCCAGTTAGAAATGATAGTTCAGTTTGTCTTAAGAGAAACATTTGTATTATCTTGTTGTTGTTCCAACTTATGTTAGAAGAATGAAATGTTACATGTATTGGAGACATACTCCATTCTCCTCACTCTTGTGCATCATGGTTCATTGAGAAAGGATTTTCTAAGCTTGTAATTAGGAGTCTAAATCATTCACTCAAAGAGGATTTTGTTCAATGGAAAGATACAACACTGTGAGAGAGGGAGTCCCATGAACTTGAGGGACTCGAGTTCTTCCGAGAGGGAGTCTTGTCTTAGGAAGAGCCCAAGACCATCTCCACTAAAAAGTAGGATAATGGATGTAGAAATTTGAAGGTGAAAGTAGTGCTTATAGGCTTAGTATAAAAGAACCCAAAAATGAAAATTCACTAGAACAGACCAATATAATTTGTTTTTAATTAAATTGTTTATTTTTTAGCTCAAGAAAACTTCAAATGAATTTATCATAATACTAACGATAGAGATATTTTTAGTTAAGTGTTATTTTTGCAACGAGATTTTAATGATTTCAGTTTGTTTACTAATAATTGTGAGAGTAGGTTTTCTTGTGGATTTAAGATTCCAGGACTATTTGATAAAACAAGGAATTTAGTCATAACTCTCTATGTCTAGTATGTGTAAGTAGAATAGTGTATTAGAAAGAAGAAACTAAACCTTGTTGGACATGGTTTGCTCTTTGATCCTCAAGAAAATAAGGAATCTGTATCAACAAATTCTTAGAGGAAAACCTCATAAGAAATCATCAAACCATGTAGTATATGAGTATTAAATGAGATTTCCAAAGATGTTTACAGATAAACCTAGTTCACCCACTAGAGTAGTTGATAAAACTCTGAAACTTGGTTAGTCACATCCTTCTCAAGAGTTGAAAGTGTCTCAAAGTAGTGGAAGGGTTGTTCATCAGCCTGACCATTATCTGGTTTTATCGAAAACCAAATTGTCATATTAGATGATGGATTAGAGGATCCATTGACTTTTAAAACGGTAATGAATGATGTAGATTATTTATCTGACGTCAATAAATGGCTAGCTATGTAATTTCAAATAAGAGATTTAGAAATGTGCAATGTGTTCTTAGGATCCAAATTGCTCCGATACCACATGAAGGAATACGATACATGCGCATAAACAGAAAAAAAAATACTCTAATTGCCACTAAACTATATTAGTTATTAACATGCAAACTATCCTAATTAAAATAAAATTAGGACTTTTTGAATATGTACCTTTGAAGATTTTTCCATCCTCATAATCTCCTCAAGAACTCGAAGCGGGGACCACCACTAGGGTAGACCCGCTATTCTTCAGACTTAGAACTAGGTAGTGAGATCTGATATGTGAAAGAAATAGAGAGAGGGATGGAAAATGGAGGTAGAATTTTAGGGTTTTGAGATTTGGTAGAGAGAATTTTATTTTATATAATTTTTGTAAAATAAAATTTTCCAAAAGTTCAAAAGTCGTCAAACATTTGAATTAAGCCCTTTAAATAGCCAAATTACATGAAAAAATGCATGTAATTAGCTCATCAAATCTCAACACATCACATTCCACTAACCATTAGTGGAATTTAGGGGGCTAGATGTCTCCATCTTATGTTGTCACTTCTTCCACTAAATATTAGTGGAATTATTCAACAAAATGTTGGATTTTTGTACTAACTTTAGTCTAAGGGCAATTTGGTCCTTTGACCATTCAAGTTAAAGTCAATATTTTGACTTTTACCATTTTTTCTGTCTTGACTAATTCCAACCTCTCGCGCATGAATCCACATTCATTTTCCTAAAATTTAAATCATATTTAAATATAAAGTAGGTCAAAATTTGACTTTTCAAAGTTAAAACTCAACATTTTGACTTTTTACAACTTTGACCATTTTCATCAATTCTAAGCTTCCGAACATGAATCCGTATTCATAGCCTTAATATTTAAATCATATTTAAACATAAGCTCTATCTCAAACTTATAACCGACGACTATATCAAATATATTTTTTGGTTTTTTCTCTTTACCTAATTTGAATAGTTTAAATTATTCTAACATATTGTTCTAAGTTAACCATATGAGCTACAAGAGAACCTAATTGACCTATAGATCATGGAATCCAAGGCTGAGATTAACTGGCTAAATCCTTTTAGACCATGTGAATCAATATTCGTTAGCTAACGGGTCATTCCACTAAAGTCTCGTAGTTGCGCTCCCCTCACTATAAATATATTTGTGTCTATTTGACATAACCATGATCAGTAACTTAATCCTTCACAGGTTTTTTTTAACCTTGACTGGGTCAAAATATCATTTTATCCTTGAGATTACATCTTGCTCCTTAAGTCCCACTGATCCACTATTGAACAATTGGTTTAAGGTCCAACCTATAAACCGAATGCCTTTGGGGCCAATGAGAGGGTGTGGCCCCTTGTTCAAGGCTTGGATTTAGTCCTTAAGAGAACAACCTATCCACTAACCCTAAAGCGGATAGAAGTGAATTCCATCTTGAACTCTATGTTTCTAGCTATTCACTCGGTCTTATCCCTAAAATGGGAGGCTTATTGGGCCAGCACCGTTGAGCTGCCCTCACCCATACAGATCTAAGGATAATTATGTGTAAATAGAAGTTCATAGCTAGCTCATGATTAAAATTAAGTTACCTTGGTCATCAATGATCGGAATAATCAGTTTTATATAGTCAACTATGTTATAACTTAAAATGACTACTTCGTGGTTGCAGTCTTATGTAAACTTTTTATATACAATGCACCCATTTCTATATCTCTACATGAACGATTCAGGATCATATCGTTTGTACTAACTATAAAAAGGCCACATCCATAGTGTTTCTAGAATAAGACGCCCAACCTTATTCATACACTATAGACCGTTTGGGCTATATACTTGAACTTGATCCACATTTATATCTCTACCTAAAGTTCAAGTCTACACTAGCCTCGGGACCTTAGTTTATTGGATTTAAGATTATAGTATTTTATTATCACAAATAAGTCCTCAATAACCACTTTATTGAATATAATATAATTTAATACTACAAAACTACTAGTTTTAGGACATAAATTCCAACAGCTACCCTTAATCGCAAAGTGCTATACGTCTTATAAGTGAACTCTTCTAGATATATCTTACCTAAGAACTCTTAGTCATGTGGATCCCAAAAGGTGATCATTTGTGGTGTTTAATAACTCTGAGAGGAGCACACCTTAATCATAAGATGGTTAAGTAAGCTATATCGCATTAAGGCTACCACCTTACTTCTCGCGTTATAATGCATAGATATTCTTTCACTCTTTCTAGCATGCAAGTTAGTTCACATTTCCATCTCATTATCCACATTCCCTTTTTACAGAATTATAGGTGTATTAAATACATAGAGTGCTTTCTTATATTCTTTATACCATTTATTCAATTCTTTTATACCTCATAGTTGAGAAGTAGATTTTAGAAGTAAAATCTGATATCAAGTCCTTGTGTTCAACCATAGATCATCTAAGTAAACCTATTGTTTCACTTATATTTGGGCAAGCAGTAGGAAAACATGTACTCAGCGAGGACTCTGTAGTCATGCGATAAAGAAGTACATAATGAATACTTAGTATACAGTGATCATGACCAATGACTTATCGAATAGACACACTAACAGATAACCTACCTAGCATACTCAAAACTCCACAACCAGATACTTGGTGAGGAAATCCATTCCTAAGATCACATCTAACTCGTCAAGCTTAAGTAAAATAAAGTCTACTTTCAACGCAACATTCTTAATTCTTATCTTGCAATCCCTACATACGTACTCTACTATAAACACGTCACTTGAAGACATGCTATTAAACATTCCACCTTCTAAAGATTCTATCATACGGTTTAAAAATTTAGCATGCGATATAAAAATGAAAGACTGTGTAGGTCCAGAATCAATCAACACTAGAGTAGGGGAGTTACAAAGTATTAACGAACTTGTAATCACATGTCGAGACTATTCGTGGCAAACCTTCCCTTGGGGTTTTGGTCTCTTAGGTCCTTTGATTCTAATAGGTCTTTCTCCAGCTCCACTTGGATGATATGGTTGGTTGACAGATTGCGACATAGCTCCTTGGGAATTCCAAACTCTCAAGTTAGGACAATATCTCACAAAATATCCTAGTTGGCTGCAATTAAAGCAAACTTTTGAAAAACCAAGTCTTCCTTCAAAATTTGAATATGGTTCAGTTGTTTGCTCTTTTTTAGAAACATCCTTCGTCCATACTAAAGCATTTCCTCTTCCTTGACCTTTGATTTGTCTCTGAAAACTTCCTCCATTACTCATTTTAGATTCGACTGGAACATGAAAACATGTTTTAAAATTTCCTCTATGCTGAATGTCTAGCGTAAAATGCCTATTCTTACTGTGTCGTTTGCCACCTCATGTGCTACTAATATTCTAGCCGTATGGATCTTCCTTTTCACTTTTGTTTTTCTCTTCCTCTGCCAAGCTTCTCTCAACTTATATGGCAACTTCAATTATTGTAAAAAAATCTAACCAGTCTGTGCTGCCCGTCACTAGAGTCCTAATTTTGCTACTAGAAAAAGGGACTTTCTTAATGTTTATGATTTTAAATACTTGACGGTTTTTGGAAAAAAATGTCAAGAAATGAATGTTTTCAAAGTTAAAACATCAAGAATTTTTATGAAAAGACGAATGTGGGCTTTTTTTTTTTTTGCTTTCTTGACGTTTTTTAAACATCAAGTGATATGTACTTTTCCTTGATGTTTTAAAAATGTCAAATAATATTTGTTATTTCTTATCATTTTTAAAAGGTCAAGAATTTTTATGAAAATGTAGAGGTGGAATGATTTTTTGCTTTCTTGACGTTTTTTAAACGTCAAGTGCTATATACTTTAACTTGACGTCTTTAAAACGTTAATTAATATTTATTAAATTATTGATATTTCTAAAATGTCAAGATTTTTTTTATAAAAAAAGCAGAGGTGGGTGAATTTTTGAAAAAAATTCACGTTGCCACATTTGTTGACGTTTTTAAAAATGTCAAGTGGTATCTACATTTAGTTGAGGGTTGAAAAACATCATGATCACTAAGAAAGCCCTAGCATTATTGGCTCCCAAATTTCCTCCTAAATTTTATTTTCTGACATACTTTAATAATATTAATAATTAAGAAAAAACTTTCCCTCTCCCTTTTGCTTTGCCTTTCTAGTTCTCTTTCCCTTTCTTATTGCTTCAAGCCCCATCTTTGCCATGGAACGCCGTCTAAGCCCCAACGTCGTCGAAACCCAACACCCTCGAACAGTCATCAAAATTGTAACTCTTCGGAATGCCTTCAGAACCAAACACTGCTCACTGATTGTGACCACATCCTTGAAACTGACCACGTAGAACTGAACGCCACTCATTAATTTTGATGTCAAGAAACATATCCTTTGTTCCCAACACCACTCTCTACTCCATATCTGAACATCTATGCCCTTTAGCTTGTCGACTGCTCTAGATCTGAGCCATTCCACCCTCAAGCTTGTGAGAAGAATGCAATCAGATAATCTCATCTCTTAAAAGTAAGGTTTGTCTTTTATTTTTCATATTATTTTTCCAACATCTTCTATATAAAGTTTTCTTAATTTTTAAAAGTAATAATGATAATTTGAGATTTTCAAAAGTCTTTTGTTTTTCATCATCCTTACTGTTGGGTTTTATGTCCTAAAACTCCTAGATAGTAAATATAATGATTTGACCATTATCAATAAAGTGTTATTATTATAATTTCAGTAAGTGTTATTGATTATATCATTAGTTTTGTCTTAATAATCTAAATCCAATACACTAACATCCTAAGTTGTAAGATGAGTCTTGGAGAGTATGTAGAGACATACATAGATCAATGTTTGTGATCAACTTAAAGGATCTATAGTATAGGGGTAAGGCTGGATACCTTATCGTGGTAACCCGAGTAACTAAACAACTCAAAGTACCAAACCCATATTATATAGATTAAGATTGAGTTATGTTAAAATTTGGGATGAGTTGGGTTGAAAAAATGAATTTTTTGGGGTTGGATTGGGTCTCAGGTTGGAGGGCTGAAAATTTTGGTTCAACCCAACCCAAATTTATTTAATATATATGTTTTTATATATATTATATTTTATTATTTAATTTTATTTAATAAATTTAAAAACAACAAATTAGGTCAGCAACGACTTTCTCTTTCCTCCTTCATTTTGCGTTTTCTCTCCTTCTTCACTCTACCTTATGCGATCGTTCGTCTTCTTCTTAATTCTCAGTCATCCATCCTCTACCTCACGTCTCAGCTATCCGTCTTCCACCTCGTGCGACCATCTGTCTTCTTCTTAATTTTCAATCATCCGTTTTCTTCTTAGTTACAACTTCTTCTCAGTTCTCAATTGTCCGTCTTCTTCTTAATTCTCATATCTCAAATCTTAAATCTTAGTGACTTTCCTTCTCCATTTCATGTTTTCTCTCTTCTCCACTCCACCTCGGTGCCGTTCGTCTTCTTCTTAGCTTTCAAATCTCATATCTGAAATCTACTCAGTTCGTCTTTGCCATTCATTTTTGTCGTAAGTTTCCTCACTGTTGATCCCTCTCTTCTCAGCCGTCAGTCTCCTCATCTTCTCACTTGGATTCATCTTCCCCTTGAATTTAGAAATGAAAAAAAAAACACATTAGAACTCCAACAATCCAACCCAACCCGACCTATATTTTACAGGTTAGGTTAGGTTAGATTGAAAGCTAAATTTGGATTATTTGGGTTGCCAACCCAAATAACCCAAAAATATAGGTTGGGTTAAGAATGTCTCCCAATCCAATTCAACCCAACATGATTACACCCCTACGTGTAAGTGATGCGAGTGTGGATATCTCATGCAATGAGTTTGCATAAGACTAAATCACAAAGTAGTTGCCACTAGATGTAACTCCGTTAACTATTTAGGTTTATATTTCATTAAGACGACTTAGGTAACTTAGTCTTAATCTTGAGTGTATTTTAAACTCCTGTTCATGAGAGATTCTCCTTTGATTTATACAGGTGAGAGTGGCTAGATTATCAATTTCATATGCTTATCACTTTGAAGCAAGATCGAGTGGAGAGTTGAAAACATAATCATACATGGGATGAAATTCACTCATTCTTGACTTTAGGGTAAGTAGATGAGTGTTTCCTTAAATGGTGTCTCTGGGACTTGAACAAAGGGCACTACCCTCTATATGGCATGAAAGGGGTTTCTGTTTAGTGGTTGGACCATAAACAGGTTGGTTACTAAATGAGCACTAGTATTTAAGGACTAGAAGTAACCCAAAGGTAAATGATAATTTGACCCAACTGGTGTTACAAACACTTAGGAAGGACTAACTTACTGTTATTGATCTATATCCATGACCACAAAAGTATATCTACAGTGAGAAGAGTTTAACTTTGAGTCTTTAGTGGAGTGTACACACAGTTAGCAAATATTGATTAATGTGGATAATGAGTTTAGCCAATTAATCTCACATTGTTGTAGCTTTTGATTTGTAGGTCCATTAGGTCCCATTTCTAGCTCGTAAAGGATAATGAAATTTATTTGTATTGGTTGTAATTTAAAATTTTCAAATCAATTGTTTAGTTTAATTTTAATTAATTAAATTAAAATTATAGATTATGTGAGAGATTTAAATATGATTTAAATGAAATTTCAATTAAATACAATATAATTAATTATCAATTTAATTAATTATTTTATATAACCTGGTTGGTTTTCCCACGTTCCCATATTCACTTCAACTTTCCTCTTCTTTAGAGGGAATTATATGTACAGAAACAATACAAAGTTTTCTCTGCCCTTGCCTTGGTGTATTCTTTCAACAAGAAAAATCTTCTCTCAAAATTTCCCTTCCAATTTTGATTCTCACAAGCCAAAATTTCAATTTCAAAGAATAGGAAGGTCTCGAAGTGGTGGTGTCCTAATTTGATGTTTGGTAGATGATAACTTGTAGAAATACAAGTTATTATGGCTAGATAGCATAATGGGATCAAAATGCATAGAAAGTATGTCAAAACGCGTAGCTTATATTATAAATGTATAAATATTTAGAAATACACTTTACAAAGCATCCATGTCCGTTTCATTCCGTTTTGAATGTCTAAACGCAAGATTGAAAAAAAAGAAGAAGTCAGTGAATCAAAGAGAAACTCGCCTGTAGACTGCGCGAGTAGACTTTATCAGTAGGCGGGAAGTGGTTCGCTAGAGGATAAAAGTAGTAGATGGAGTTGATGTGACTTAACTACATACAACTTTCGATGCTGACATGCTAAGAAGACTAGATTTCCCACCTAAATCGACCTATATAAAGGACTCCATTACCATCAAGAAAAGGGGGGTAGACGTCTGAATGGACCAGCCATAAGAGAGGTCCGAATAGGCCAAAAGATGCTTGCATGAGCCAAAACAGTGCCTAGATGGACTAAATCTTAGAGAGTTAGTAGAAAGAAATAACCTTTTCCACCATCTGTAAAGCACTTCTTTCTCTTCTTCGGTCAGTTCATGTGTGAAAGCTTGAGGTCTGAGTGAAGAAGATTCCATCCCTCATCTCCCCTAACTTATAATGTCATTTCTATTGTTTCTATGTTTGTATTTCTTTACATTCTATTTGTCCATATTGTACAATGGCCAAAGGCCTTTATTCTTTAATACAATGTATATTTATGCCTTTTTAATCCATCACATCTTTACTGTTCATTTGTTTATGTGTTATTTGTAGTTTAGGATCTATGATAAATCATTGATAAGAAGACTAACTTATAATTCTTATAGTGTTAGCTGAGCTATTTTAATCACTTGGCCAGTGTGTATCGCCAACTATTCGAGAGGGCAAGGAGCAAGGATATGGCTAATGCATGCAAGGAGGAGTTTGAAGATCAAACTCTACCTTGGCGAGATAAGTTTCATCATTTTTGTCCTATAAGGACAACAAGTGTGGGTTTTAGGCACCGAGATGTTGTCATTCTTAAATGCGAAGCTCTATAAGTCTTATAATTGAACTCTTTTAGATATACCCTGTTTAACTAGGCTTAGTCACTTGGATCCCAAAAGGTAAGCAAGTGTGGCGTTTAAAGACACTGAGAGGTGCTCACTTTAATTAAAGCTACTTAACTAAGTTATAACACATCAAGGCTTTTGGATGACTTAATCGCCTAGTAATGCATGGATGTTCTGTCACCCCCTTCTTCAGTACAAGTTAGTTTACACTTGCTTTCCGTTTATACAACCATCTGCATTATTCCACCTTTATAGATTTCTCTAGCGTACATAAGTAGATATGGTATAAACTTACACTCTTTTACACTATATAGTTTATTTTTTTTATACTACCTAATTGAAGTAAATCCTATAACTAAGCCTTGATATCATTTTCGTATGTTCGACTTTGAATCATCCAGGAAAATCTATTGTTTCGCTTACACTTGGGCAAGCAATAGAAAAACTTGTACACAACGAGGACTTAGCAATCACATGATGAAGAGATTCATAGTAAGTATTTTGCATGCAATGATCTTGTTTAATGACTCATCTTGTAAAAGTAAACACCAATATAAGCAACAACACTATTCCCCTAAGTCCTAAGTTGGCTAACGCGTCACAAGCAAGCTTTTGGCACCGTTGCTTTATAAACAAGCAGTAGATACAGAGTCGTCAGAGACTTAAGTACTTCTTTTCTCTTCTCTGTATTTTTTTATATAGCATGCTTAGCTATAGAAATTTTGTTTATGGACTATTTTCAATATACTGGTATTTGTAGTTTCCCTAATTAATTTTGAGCTATGGTTTTATTTAATTATTCTGCTGTGCAGGGCTCTTATCACTTCACCGACATTTCTTTTCAATAGGCCTGATGTGTGAGGTTGGAAATCCAATTGATAGCATCAACTATAAGTTTAAAATTTTACCAAGCATTAATGGAGTTTTGGTAGTTGGTATAGGT
>JBBPDI010086563.1:0-12821 GCA_037974545.1 Cucumis variabilis
TTCACTTCTATAATTATATGTAAACTTTAGACTCAAACACATCAAGTGTGTCTCACCACACAATAATGCAGACTATTATAGAGTCTCAACCTGAGTTTATATCCAACTAGATAATAGTTACAAAATCATTACAATCCAACAAATGGATCTTTCAAAACACAAGTCCTTAGCGTAACTCTCACTACTTCTAACCACTCCATATCCGCTGATATGTGCACATAGAGCCACCCACCCTGGGTTATGCTAGGTTCAAAGCCAAATCACAATGCTCCATACATATCCTTACCTAGGGTCAAGTTATCAGATCTTTGGTCACAACCTCTTTCAGTCTCAAAATTCCCTTCCAACCATAGGTGGCGCTACAGAAACACATTCGGGTAGCTTATAGGTAAATCACCAACATTCATAAAATCACAAATTTCATGTTTAAAAGCCAAACATGGTCGTACACATTTTAAGAATAACCTTCCATTCAAACCATCCAAGTTTAATAACAGATCAAGAGGTAGTCTTTTAAACCAGTTGTCATCTAAATCATGGTTAATAAGTTTGTATATTTCGAAGCTTATATAATTAACACCCAAGTAAATTCTAAAGTTAATGGAAAGTCCATTTCAACCTTTAAAATAAACTTAAGGAGCCAAGTACGATGGGTAATTGAATTTTAACTCTTAAACTTAATGGACATTCAAGAACTCTAAGAAAACTCAACGACATTATTTCTTACCAATAACTTAGCAAAGTACTCTTAACTTCAATGGTTAACATCCTAATCTCCTTTTAAGTTTGAAATCAAGCATCCACCACGATGGGTTACTCAATACTATCACTAAGATTAGATGGATATTCAAGATCGACTTCATAAAATCCTAATATAAATGATCCTTAGAATCTTACTCAAGTTGTGCCAAAATGCCTAATTTCGAGCTTTCGCATGACTGGACAACGGCTCAAACTCTTCTAAAAATCTAATCTATCGTAAAAAAGTAATGGGTAATGTTAAACTCAAGTCTAAACTTAATGATGATAAAAGTTAATAACTAGGTGTTGAACGACTTCAAAGATGATGAAATCCATGGAGGAACCAGCAGAGCAACACCGACTAAGGTCGTTGGCTTCAAAACAACATGAACAGTGGAAACACAGTGTGTTGGTCATCTTGCGATGTCAGAGAACCTTGTCGACATCGGTTGATTATATCATTGCAGGCTTGCATCACAACTGGCAGGCATTGCAGCGGACATGCGAGGGAGATGAAAGTGTTAGTGTGAGAAATTTCTAGAGAAAACGGAGGGTTTATGCATTCAACAAGGGGGAGAAATTAGGATTTTTTTTTAATTTAAAACAAATAAGAAATTACCGTGATGCCTCTCACTTCATAATAAATTTTTACTTTTGCCCCTTATATCATTATTCTTAAATACTAACAAAATTCAAGTCTTAAACCAAACTAAAATGATTCTAAATTATCTTATCAAATAATTCAACCTCTAAAGAGTATAAAAAGTATTAACTTTTTCTTCACCATTTAGGAGATATTAAATAAATAAATAAATAAAAATAAAGGAGAGTGGAACAAAAGCTTAATTACACCCTACGATTAAGTGGAAGTGTGTCGCCTAGACCCTCAACGCATAGCACATCGCGTGACAAACACGGAACGTCTAGTAAGCAAAACAACTTCTCTATCAACTTAAACACAAAGCTTAAACTTCAAGCTTACTTAACACAATCCAAGTACAAACATAACTCAAGCTTTCTTTACAACAAAACTTAAACATAAACTTTAGGCCTTCTTTGCCTGGCACAACTTCTCCAACTCAACACTTAGCTTGTTCGTCTCAACGTGTAGCAAGTCGTCTTACCCTTTCTTTACTTGGACTCAATGTTTAAGCACCTAGGAAAGAAAAACTTAAAACGTAAGTCAAAGACTTAGTGAGTGAGAGTTCAGAAATACTTTTGTAGGAAATACAATACAATCATAGAATCACTTTTCATTTTCATAAACAAAGGCTTGCAACGCCTCTTTTCAGAAATCACGGAAATCACACATTGGCTCTTTTATTCCTTTCCACCCAAGAATATGAATCATGCCCTACACCAAGACTACTAGGATTCACTCTCTCTAGCATCCTACATTTTAGATTACTGTGATGTTCACTTCATCCATAACATTCGGGAATTTTTCTGATTCATTTCTTGTTGCACCAAACGTCCACACGATGCCTCCACACATTGTGTGCACACCATCTAATAGCTTTTCACTTAATATGAATAAGACCAATGATTTACTCACACACAAACATCACGTAGAAATCAATTATTTTATCTTTTCAAATAACACATCGACAATAACATCAATATATAAACATGACATGTTATGCATAACCACGGACTTAGAAAGAATGATTTCAAAACATAACTTTCATTTATAAAATCATTCACAACATTCTTTTTACTCATAAAGGTCACTCACGAAAACACTTGGGTTTTTCCTTCTTAGAACGTCTAGTTCCTTACTCTTCTCGCTTGGTACTCTTCAACAAGCAGCTCGACACTTACTAAAATTCTCATAATAACAAAACCTTCTTTGTACCCTTCAATCCTATTTATAGCAATCTTTCAATCTGGTCACACTTTAGGTTACTACTCATCAAACCATGCAAACAACTTAGGCTTAACACGTAGCCAACTGTCAACTCAAGATTAGACATTTCCCTTGAAATGCTAAACTTATCTTTTTAGGACGCTCAACTCTTAACGCCTAACTTTTCTTCCTCGAGTTACAACAGAACGCCTAACTTCTAGCTTAAACGTGAGCTTCTTCTCAGGTTGTGAAATTGCACGCGATCTAATCCTCAATGTAACCTTCTTTACTTAACGCCTCTTCTATAGTTAGCTAAAAATAAATCTTCCAACAAAGACTCTTTTCAACAGAACTCCCTTTTTCTAATCTACGTATCACATGATCATTAGACAACATTTAAGAATATTCTAAAATATCTTAGAAGAACAAAAGACTATATACTTGTGTATGGTACTAAGGATTTGATCCTTACTTCATACACTAATTTTGATTTTCAAACTAATAAAGATGCTAGAAAGTCTACATCATGATTAGTATTCACTCTAAATGGAGAAGCAATAGTTTAGAGAAGCGTAAAGCAAGCTTGTATAGCCGACAACACAATGGAAGTTGAATACGTAACGGCTTGTGAGGCGACAAAGGAAGCAGTATAGCTAAGGAAATTCTTGACAGGTTTGAAAGTTCTTCCAAATATGAATTTGCCACTCACTTTATATTAAGAAAATAGTGGTGTAGTTGCAAATTCAGGAGAACCTAGAAGCCATAAACATGGAAAGCATATTGAACGCAAGTACCATCTTATCAGGAAAATTATACATTGTAGTGACCCAAATATCTTCTAAGCAAAACATTGCTGATCCTTTTACAAAAGCACTCATGGCTAAAGTGTTTGAGGGTCACCTATAGAGTTTAGGTTTACTATGCTTGTAAACTAGGACAAATGAGAGACTTATTGGGCATATGTCCTCATTTATTATAGTCATATGTTTATTATATTTATGTCTATTATTCTTTCTCATGGTTAAATTCAACATTGTTTTATCCCACTAGCTATTTGAGTCCAAGTGGGAGTTTGTTAGAATTTATATCCTAAAACTCGTAGTTTTTAATCATATTCGATTTAATAAAGTTATTATTTAGAAATTATCAGTGAAATTAAAAAATATAATCTTAAATCCAATAAACTAAGGTTCATAAGCTATTTTGAGTAAACTTGAACTTTATATAGAGACATAAACATGAATCAAGTTTGAGTATAGCCTAGTCTATAGTATACAAATAAGGTTGGACACCATATTTTGGGAACACTACGGTGTAGCCTGCTTTGTAGTTAGTACAAACGAAGTGATCCTGAATTGTTCATGTAGAGACGTGAAAGTGGGAGCATCCTATGTAAAGAGTTTACATGAGACTGAACCATGAAATAGTCACTTTTACGTTATAAAGTCGTTTGTTTAAAACTAAATATTTCGTTTATTGACGACCTAAGTAACTTATTCTTAATCCTAAGTTAATTATAAACTCTTATCCACACGAGATTACCCGTAGATCTGCATAGGTGAGGACAGCTCTTTAGCGTTGGCCCAATAAGCCTTCAATTTTCAAGGGTAAGATCGGGTGAATAGCTAAGAATATAGTGTGCAAGACAAAATTCATACCTACCTATTTTGGGATTAGTAGATAGGTTGTTCCTTTAAGAACTGAATCCAAGTCTTGAACAAGGGGCTCCACCCTCTCATTGCCCTGAGATGGATTTGATTTATAGGTTTGACCTAAACCAAATGTTCAATACTGGATCAGTAGGACTTAAGGAGCAAGATGTAGTCTCGAGAGTAAAATGGTATTTTGACCCAACCATGGTTATGAACAACTTGTGAATGATTAACTTACTCATCATGGTTATATTAGATGGACACAAATATATCTATAGTGAGTCAAGTGCAACAGTGAAACTTTAATGGAATGACCCGTTAGTCAATGAATGTGATTAGCTTGGTCTAAAAGAGTTTATCAAGTTAATCTCGGATTTCTGGAGTGCATGATCTATAGACCCATTAGGTTCCTTTGCTAGCTCATAAGGAATAAACTGAGAATAGGATGATGGAATGATTCAAATTGTTTGAATTAGACACGGAGAGAGAAACCAACAAGTCTATGCGATATAGTTGTCGATTATCATATTATTGATAGAGCTTTATATTTAAATATGATTTAAATATAGAAAAATATGAATATGGATTCATCCTTAGAAGGTTGGAATTAGTCAAGAAGGTCAAAATGGTAAAAAGTCAAATGTTTAGTGTGGAATGGAAAGTTAAAAGTTATTTCTTTTTTCTATTTTTCTATTATTTTCACACAATTGAATTTTATTTTAAAATAATATCTCTTTTAGATTAATTTTTATTTTATACAATAAATAAATTTTATTTTTTTTAATAAAATTAAATTCTAATTTTTTTATTTCATATCCATTAATTTTTCTCTCCTAATGAAAAAAAATATTTATTTTTAAATCAATTTTATTGTTATTGAAATTTATTAAAAATGTTTATTCATCGTATTTTTAAATTGATGAAATTTCGTTCAACTTTTTTCTTTAATTTTTGAATTTATGTTTAGGTTACTTTTTGAATTTATGGATATTTATCATTGTAATCCACTAGTTTTGTATTAATTGAATGTCATAAATTTGTAGCAAGTGTTTTTTACTGTAATATAATTAAAGAATGAAACAAAATGTCTAATAAAATAATTTAACAATATTCATTCAATGAAAAAAAATCAATGTGTACTAAATATTTTGTTGATTAAAATAAGTTGTTACAATTTTTTGTTACCAAAGTTAATTAAAATATTATTAGTATATTGGTTAAATTTAAATTATATTCACATAAACTATAGTAATTATTATTATTATTTAGTATTTAAAAAATAAAGATATAAAATAAAATAGTACAAAAAAAATATATGTTTTCAAAAATATAAATCAGATAATAAAATTACAAAAATTTGAATTTTTAAAATTCAAACTAAATCTAAATAAGATTTATTATCTCCTTTATAATTTAAAAATTAAAAATAGTTATAATTTGAAATTTTCAAATATTTAAAAATTTAGCAAAATATTTTTAAAACAATAGATTTATTTGAAAAATTAACAAGATATCTAAATAACAAATTTTGTTTTTTAGGAATATAAATAGTTTTTTTACTATTTTTTTAAACTCTTGTAATTTATCCTTGATATATTTTCTAACTAGATTATATTTTAAAAACAATCCCTAAATCTTCTACATAATTAAATATTAAATATAAAAATATATTATAAAACTAGATTAATATAGACAAATATCGAACATAGTATTTAAATCTCTATAAGTTAACTATGATAGCACAAATAACAGAGAGAGTATTTGTGCTAATATAGTACTTACGGACCAAAAAAATTTGATGTATGTAAAGATCCGATCAATATTTGTTTTTTGTTTCTATTAAACAAATTTATCAATCATAGTTAATACTAATAAAATGCTAAAATATAAATTATACTCTAAGCATAATATACATTTATTTGTTTGTTTATATACATTTATTTGTTTGTTTTTATTAAACAAATTTATCATTCATACTTAATGCTAGTAATATAAATTAAACTCTAAAGCATAATCTAAAATTACATAAATTATAAAAATTAAAATTAAAATAGATGGATCCACTAAAAAAATATATAATCATATTAACCACAAAAATTACATATAATAAAATAAAAAATGTTTAAATCTGCATGAAAAAAATAGAAATGAGCAAAAAAAAAAGAAAAAATCAATTCAAATTATTCGAGTTGTCAAGTTAACCAATTTAAAAATATGACAACCAATTTAATTCAAATAAGGATTTGTAGAAAAGAGAAGAAGAAACAATATGGACAAATATGTGAATATTTGATGAAACTTGTAGAAAGAAAAAAATTTGAAAACAAAACATAAGATAACCAGTTTCTAGCATGTGTTATTTCAATTTTAAGCTTTTACATATGAAATGTTAATTTAAATACAAACTCAATTCTCATATATCTCAAATTCATCCTATGTTCTATTGTTATGGTTCTTTTAAACAATTTTTTATGAAAGAAAAATAAATAAATAAGATGAAACTATGTTTTTATGATAAATGGATGAAAAAATAAGTCTTTTAAATATGATATATTATTATCTTTAGATTATTTGCCGATGAAAGGCAAGGTCAATTAATGTCATAAAAAAATCTTTTATCTTTTCATATATTAAAATTTTTTTATAAGAAAATTTTGAGTGTATCTAATTTTTCTTATGTAAAAACTATAAGGAAGTGTTTTTTATTTAATTATTATTTTTGTTTGGTCGTATTCCAAAGATGTAATGAAAAAAAAATTTACTTTTTGTTTGACTGTAAATCTCGACAATACTTTAAGATGTTAAATAATATATTTAGAGAACATATGTTAAATGATTCATAATTATATTTATTTTTAGTTTTGAATTTGATTAACGGTGTCAATGCTATTTTTTTAATAGTAAAATTTTAAAGGATTCAAATTTCAAAATCGAAGGATTCAATCTTTTAAAATGGCATATAAATTTATAATTAGAATGAAATATTTAAATTAACTATTTCAATAACATATTATTCAATTTAATAACTATATTATTATAGGTTTAATTTTAATAACTCTTAAAACATATGAGAATCATTTATTTATGTTATTTGAAATGGTAACTTTTAATTGTACTAGTGACAACATGTGCTATGCACGTTAAATGTCAAGGTTTTATTAAAAATTTAAAATAATTTTTTTCAAACAAAAATTATAACATTTATTTCTTTTTATATTTATAACTTATTTTTATTTTTATAGAGTTGTTTAGAGTTAAAAAAATATCATAGAAATTGTGCTAATAAATTATTTGTTTATATTAGATATTGTAATATACACAATAAATTAAACATTTTAAAGGATATTTTCAAATATGTATATTGTATTTTTTATTATTTCTTATTAAAATATATTCTTTTCGTAAAATATTTTATACATAGTACAAATACAATATTTTCTACATAGTACAAATACAAAGTAAAGTAGTAAATTATAAGAACAATAAATTTGGACATGGAAGAAAAATTTGTTGAAAGTATTTGTGTTTTTTTTTTACATATTGCTAATAATCTTGTTTATATTAATAACCATAAGTTATTAATTATCTATTTTTCCTTAAAGGCAACCCATGATTGTGAAATACAATAAAAAATAATCTAAATTCACACCTTCATCTTGCTTGTACATGACTTGATGCTCCAATAGGGTGGCCTCAAACATTCTCATATTTCTATATCATTGTCTATCATCGCAGACTTGAGAAAATTATATTTTTCAATTAGCACAATGGACTTTATATAGTGAATTAAATAAGTAGAATGAGAAGAGATCTTAGATATAATTTTTCTTTTATTTATTATTGGTGTGAAGTGTCTAATTAATGTAGTTAGTGGATGATTTTGTATGATAAAAAAATTTAATGAAAATCTAGGAAGCTAAAAGATTTTTGAAATTAAAAAGAATAGAGTGCAATTAATATCTAATTGATGTATTTAGATTTTATACATATGTGACTTTACAAATTTATTTTGAATTTTTATTTAACAAATTTTTAAAATTGATAAAATTACCATTTATATGATACTTAGAATTACTTAAATAAAAGGAGCAAAATGAGGAGAGAAAATATTAATTTATTTAGATTTTAATTTTTAATTAACTTAACAACTCATATGTGACCTTACAAATTTCTTTTGAATTTTTATTTAACAAATTTTAAAATTGAAAAAATTACTATTAATGTTATCCTTAGAATTACTTAAATGAAGGGAGAAAAATGAAAGGAAAAAAATGTAGAGAGAAAGTTTCTCCTTATAGGCCCTTTTATATATAGTACAGATTTATAACAATATTTTTATTCTCAAATGTATTTATAATTTTTTAGTATAAAAGTATTTGTACAAATTATATCAAACATAAAAGTTTGAAAAGTTTGAATAGAACTATATCCAATTTTGTACTGAGGTATTGTACCGACCTTCTCCTTTCTCCCTCGATTTCAATTTTCAATTTCTCTCATTTTACTCTTTTGGGTTTCCCTCACATAAATATGTAACAAATTAATTATTGTGTTGTGTATTTATATTATTTAGTGTAGAATTTTGATAGTTTTCAATTTCAACATAATAATGACATTAAAATTAAAAGTGCATTGTAACTATCATCATCATAATTATCCATCAAAGGAAATTAATTATCGGTTACAACAAATTTTAAGTTTTGAAAATTAACTACCAATTTCTTAATAATAATTCAATAGGTCAAAGAAAATTTGATCTCATTTTAGCTTAAATTGGTTAATCTCAAGTTCTACTTTTGTCAAACCTTAGATATATAATTGAGATTTAAGTTCATACAAATGTTATTTGCAACAATATAACTATAAAAGTTAGACCAACTTAATATAAACATTAGAATAGTAAATTGCAAAAAAAAAAACGAAAAACAAATAAAGAAACCTTAAAGGGACCGTTTGGGGAAAGGAAATGAATAAGGGGGAAAAGGAATAAGAAAAGTGGGAATTAAGTGGAAGAAAATATTATTATAATCCTTGTTCAGGGAAATAATTAAGTGAAAGTGACATAGAAGATTATTATAATCCTTGTCTAGGAAAAGGATTATGACCAGAAAATTGTATTTTTTTTCATTTGTGTAATTTGTTTTATTTGTACGTTAACCCCAATATGAGAAAAAATAGAGAATTATTTTTTCTTGAGAATGAAATTATTGTTTTTTCTTTTCGCGAACCCAATATAAAATAAAAAAAAATGTACTAATATTTTTTGCATTTGTGTAAATTGTTCGTACCGTAAAGCCTCTACAACAAAAAATTGTATTCAAATTCATTTTTTAGTTAAGTTATACCGTAATCCAAGCGTTCACAAAAAATTTGTATTGATTTTTTTTGTTGATTTTGTATAAATATTTTTTTTTACTTGAAACATACACTAGATATACTTTCAAAAGTAAAGTTTTTTTTTTCCATTTGTACAGTAGTTTTTTGTTTCTTTTTTAACATTAAATCCAGTACACAAAATAAAGTATATTAATTTATTTATTTTTGTTGTGTAAAATATGTTTATGAAATTTATCCTGTAAATTCAATTCACACAGAAATTGTATTATTTAATTTTTCATTTGTCTTCAATTTGTAGTTCAATTTGATCTGTTAATCCAATACATTAAAAAATATGTTTTTTTTTAATTTATAGAAAATTTTTTTTTTGCATGTCTAAACTTATGTATTTTGATCATAATGTTTTTCAAAACGACAAAAAATTATATTAAAATAATGTTTATACTTCATTTCTACTTTAACCCCAACACACAACAAATATGTATTAATTTTTAAGTTGATTTTGTATAAAAAAAAAATTTAGACTGTACACATAATACACAATACAAACAAATTGTATTTTTTTTAATTTATGTAAAATATGTTTCTTCAAATTGTATCGTAAATAGAATATAAAAAGAAATTTGTATTTTAAGTTTGTATCATCAATCTTATACAATAAAAAATTGTATTCCATTGTTTTAATATTTTTTTTATTTATTAATATTTTTTCTTTATGAGAACGATAAGCAACATACTAGAGAGGAGGACTAATTCGTTTGGTGCACAGAGAATGAAGAAGAAGAGAGGGCGATTTATTTGTTTGGGAAAGAGAAGAAATAAGAGGATTAATTTGGAGAGAATAATAAATAAATGAGGAAAGAGAAGAAGAAAGAGAAGGATTATATTGGAAAATAAAATAAGTGGAAAAAGTGGGATAATAAACGAGGAAAGAGAAGGAATAAGGGGATTAAGGGTAGTATCCTTTCTCTCCCTTTAATCCGTGGGCCAAACAAGGAAAGGACCTTTCTTTCTTCAAACAATCCCTGAAAGATTATATCAAATTAGTCTGAACTTTTGTTTTGTGTGTTTATGGTATTGGCACATGAGGTTGTTTTGTGTACGATTTACAAAAGGAGAGGAGCTACAATTTTTGCTACAAAAAAAATGACATCTTAGGATAGTGAAAAAAATAATAATTTGAATAGTGTACACAGGGCATTGTTTTCCAATTTATACCCTTGATGTATTAGAATTTAATGTTTTAGTTCAAGAACATTACTATAAAAATTTAATTTATAATTATTTTATTATTAAAATAGTGGTAACGGAACAAACGTAACACATCATAATAATAAAATAAATGATTCAATTTAATTAGTATAATGGTAGTAAAACATTGTAATACATACATTTATATTTAAAATTAATGTATCGTAAATAAATGTTGATAGCATATATGTAACACATTCAAAATTAGAGGGATAAGGTAGTCCAAAAATGTTTTTCAAATATTCTACCTTTTAATATATTATCAATAGGTAAATATTATTATTTAGTATTTATAACATAAAAATAGTATAAAAAAAATATGGTAGTTTTGGGCCCACACTTTATTTTTTTCATTATTTATATATACAGTGCATGTGGTCTCCACACTTTCTCATTTTTTTCATTATTTATATATATTAATCATGGGTTTCACACCTTTTTATCTTTTTTGTTATTTTTATATATATATGTATAGGCCTCACACCTTCTTCCTTTTTTAATTATATATATATATATATATATATTAACTATCAAATATTTAATATCCTATTTTTTTTATTAAATTCATTTTTTCTCATTTAATTTGATTATTTATTAATCAAAATTATATATCTTTTTTTTCTTTCTAATTTTCTATTATTTTTTGAAAAACACATATATTAACAAAATATGTTATTAAACAAATTATAATAGTAATAATAATAATTGAGAGAGATTGAAGGTTACTCCAATAATAATAATAATAACAATTGAAGCCATAAATACACATTGTTCAAGTGGGTAATTGAATAATTTTTTTATGTTTATGGAAAAAGAAAAAAAATGTTGAAATAATTTAAAGGAAATTTATGGTTCGATTTCAAATTAAATTCAGAAAACATAACCTAACCAAAATAGGAAACTATTTTATATCATTAGTATCAGAATTTATCATTCTATCTTAATTATTGATTTAATCTTAATATTGGGATCAATATTTTTTTTTAAGTTGACTCAAAATAAGAAAAGTGAATTTAATAATAATAATAATAAAAAAGTCGACTCAAAATAAGAAAAGTGACTTTAATAAGAAATATTGAATATTGAATATTCAACATTGAATATATTTATAAATAAAAAAATAAATCAAAATTGGAAAATTTATATTAATTTTAATAAGAAAATAATTTTTAGAATTTAAATATTTAATATATATAAGGGCTCTTGCAAATATAGGAAAAATAGTTTGACAATTTAGACCCATAGCACACCATTTTTAGATTTGCAAAATGACAAAATTATTCAAGCCCAGCCCACATTTAAAAGATGCAAAATTACAAACTTACTCTCTAGAATTATAAATTGATATGTTATTGATACAGTTGGTGTGTTTTTTATATACTTATTATGCTGTGCTGATACACTCGATGAATTAATAACACTTGATACACATCATTGGTTTGATACACTTGATATGTTGTTGATACACTTGTTAATATTTACAAATACACTCAATCAATTAAATATACTGATGCACTAAGCATAATACATTTGTTGTATTATCGATACACTTGTACGATTTCTTCATACACTTGATCGGTTTAATACACTTAATGTAAACCCGATACTTTTCTTTGATCCATTCTAATGTTATGTTATTCTTTGTGTGAAAAAAAAAAAAAAAAAAAAGAAAAGGAAATTAACTATATATGTATATGGAAATATATATTATATACATTGGAAAATTTTGTTTTGATAAAGTAAAGACAAAAGAAAAGAAAGGAAGAAAGAGAAAGAATAAAGGAGAAAAGAAAGAGAAAAGAAGTCTTACGGTGGAGTTTGTCTTTTTTTATACCACCCACCTCCAATTTTATTTCTTTTCTTCTTCACCATTTCTCTTCATCATTTATTTTACTTTTTCTGCCATAAAATTTCCAGAGAGACTTCAAGGGAAGAAGGTTGAGAGAGGAAGAAAAAGAAGTTGAAGAATTTTTGTTGAAGAACACAAAAGGTTT
>JBBPDI010086568.1:0-12821 GCA_037974545.1 Cucumis variabilis
GGATTAAGACTAAGTTACCTAGGTCATCCTAGTGAAATAGAAACCTAACTAGTTAACGTAGTTACATCTAGTGGTTATTATTTCACAGTTCGATCTTATGCAAACTCATTGCATAGGATACCCTCACTCCCATGTCAACTACACGAACGCGTTGGATCATTGCGTTTGTATGAAATACAAAGTGAGTCATATCCATAGTGTTACCAGGATAAGATACCCAACCTTATCCCTATACTATAGACCCTTTAAGCTGATCTCGAATATTGATCTCTATATGTCTTTACATACTGTTCAAGATTTATTAAACAGCTTAGGATGTTAGTTTATATGATTGGGTTATTAAGACAAAACTAATAATTTAATCAATAACAATTATTACAATAATAACACTTTATTAAGAACGGTCAATGGATTATATTTACAATTTAAGAGTTTTAGGACATAAATCCCAACAGATAAGAGCTTACCATAGCCAAATAAATATCCTTGGAATTAACATTACTGTTTCTAACCAATCGAAGATGTTTTTTAAGCACATTCATGAGTGTTTCTGGTTGAAGTGTGTATATAATTTAATTCTGTAGATGGAGAAAACCTACCTTCCATTCCCTTCCATCGAAATCTGGAAGCTTGAAACCCAGCTTCCATCCTTTTCCATTTGGAGTCGAAAGAGGCTTCAGAATCAAGGAAGTTGATAAGAGCTTATCATAATCTTTTATAGACATCTTCAGAATCACCATCACAGTTTCAATAAAAAGAACCAAGCCAACCTTCATAGTATCTTAACCATCACAATATCTTGCACTTCTTTTCCTTTTTGTTATAGATTTTGTTATTCTCTATCCAAATAGCAGCACCTTGAACCTCTTACCTCCTCTAAATGTTTTAGAAAAAAAATTTGGAAACTCTAAACCTAATTGTTTGAGAGTACAAGATAAAGGGACTGAAAATGAAGATTTTTTTTGGGTTACTCGCTGACAAATTAATAAATGTGAATTGGTTATTTACAACATGCGAATGGACCATTTTGACCCATAAGTCCTAAACTCTATGTATGGTCGCCATGTGGCCTTAATCTTTTCATTTTATATCTAAATCACTAACCTAAACCCTAAACTCTAAAATCACTTTTATTAACGCATCGTCGTGCTTTCGTACATGATAGGAGTAAACGTTCGTTTAATAACCTAGAAGATCATGTAATAATCTACACAATATTGTAATATATTGTAATTTAAACAATCTTGTCATTACATGTAAACGATTTTCAAATAATATATAAACAATCATCTTGTTGAACTAAATGATCTTGTAGTTACATCTTACTAACGATCTTCTTCAAATGTAAACGATCATGCTACTAAATATAAACGATTTTGTTATACATTTTACACGATGGTGTAGGATATCAAGGGATTTATTGTTTCCAATGATAGTATTCTATCTCTCTCTAGACGAAGATAGTATTCTATCTCTGTGTATCTGAGACCCTAAAATTAAAATTGGTAATAGTTTGAAAGCACAAAGATAGATTTAATAAAAAACTTACAAACTAGAGTAGAGAGAAATTTAAAAATTACTAAAGTATAAAACAAATAAATGTTCAAAGGTTAAAAATTACAGATTTGAAAAGTTACAAACACTATTAATTGTTTCTACAACTATTGAGAAATGTGTAGGTCAAAGGATGAACCAGAATTAAAGTATTATTGAGTTGGAATTCTTCTTTCTTTCTTCTTGTTGGTTTCTTCTTGTCTTGAGATTGGTTGTCTCTATAGTATGTTTGAAACCTTTGTCTTTTTTTTCCCCACCATTTTTCTCCTTATGTTTTTCCTTTCTTTAGTTTTCTTTTGTTATCATTTCTTCTTCTGCATCTTCTTCACTACTATTGTTGTCAATCTCTTCTTCAGTTTCATTATCATCAACATCAACAACTTGTTTCCCCTTTTGTTTTCTTTTTGTTCTAAACAGAATTCATTCACTATCAGTATTTGTATCTTCCTGATTTTCCTCCCCTTTGACTTTCTCATCCTCTTTTTCTATTTTCTTTTCTTCAATGACTTACTGCAACAAATTGCTGAAATTAATAACAAGAACTATCACACCCCACCCCAAGCACTTGCTTTCTTGGCTCGAGATGTGGCGTGATACCAGTTGAAGTCATTCACCTCTAAAATAACTTCAACTGACATTTGACTTGAAAATTTGAAACACTTGCCAGCGGAAGTCTTTAAACTTAAAAATACTATAAAACTGTAGTGTAACCCATCTTAAATCCCTTTTATAAATGCCAAGTAAAATGTATAAAACATGGAAACATAAACTTTTGAAGAAAAAAAACATAGTAATATTTTTAACAATTCTCTTTCTTTCATGATTGAAACTATTGGCCCGACAGCAGTAAGTTCAATACTTAAAGAGTCACAATCTGTACCTGGAAAGTGGGTAAACATTTTGAAGAGTATGAGTTAAAGGAGCCCAGTGAGTGATAAGGTTATTATGCATGTTGATTACTAAATTTGTTTAGTTGCAATTAGAGTAAAGTTTGATCCTTTTTCCATTACGCATATCTATGGCTTCCATCATGTGGTACTAGAGCAAGCTTGATTTTACACAATTGCATGTGCTAGGTTTTTCAACTTATTAGATAAATTGTATTTTGAACTAAAATTGATATATTATGGTTTTGGCAAACTGGATTACGCTTGTTGTTTGTAAAAATTATTGTAATTAGCCCGGTTTATGGCTTAATTTTTTTTGTAAAGAGTTTGCAATTTTTATAAAGTCATGAAAGTTGAAAGTATGATATAATTTCATCAATCGGGTGACAGAAAAGCTAAAAATAGGACAACAGACCCGAAAATCCACTATAGACACCAAAAACCCAGCTGACTGGCTTGCTCACGACCAGAAACCCTCAGTGCGCGCCACTTGTTCTTAGCCTGGCCTGCTTCGTACGCGACCCACGACCAAAGCCCAGCCCTCGTTCGTGTTCTCTTTCACCTCATGCGCCCATGTGCCAAACCTGGATCCGTTCCAATCTTTGTCTGTAAAGCTTATGTCATGCGTTGGATCCTTCCTACTCCGTGATCCTATTTGACCCATTGTCTGACCCGCATGTCTGGTTTGGTAGTTTGGGTCGGTTTAAGCATAAATGTTGGATTCTTAGGTCGGTTCAAATGCTTTGTAGGCCAGTTTAGTGGTTTTTTAGCTGATTTAAGTTGTTCGGAAGCTTTAATGTACTTCACCAAATTATTATTGTAATATTTTAGTATTTAGCTTAATTTAGGAGGCAAAACCAGTCCATTTTAGGGTGTTTATTTAATTATGCATGAGATGTATAGTTTTAATTATTCTTTTAAATTATATGTGCATAAAGTATGTCATATAAATTTAAAATCCCACCATAGGTTAACCTAGTTTATGAGCATGTGTGAGAGAGATGTGAGGTAATAAAACTTATTTATGACCTAAACATCATAAGTTAAAATTTGGTATAATGGTTATGCTCGGATGTTTCACCTACACTTAGGATTTGTTTAAGTTAGCTAAATAAAATCCTAGTAGTAAAATGCCCTTAAAATCGTTATAGAACACTTCAGCTAGAGAGAAGTAGTGTACTTTTAGCTCTAGCATCCTTAAGCGTTCACACTATGAGTTTCATGCGGGGCTTTGGGCGGTGCATAGGAGCAGACTCCAGTCGGAGAGTGTTTGCATGAAACTTTAACAAAGTGAATAAGGGAAGTAATTCATAGTAAGTAGGTGAAGGATATGTGACAACACATCCCACGATTTTTCCATTAGGTCGCACCGTGAGATTCTTATAATGTGTCGGCATGTCTTTCCTAGAGCGACCTTACCGATCGGAGGGTTGTATTATAGGATTCAAAACACCACGAACTCCCTATATGGATAGGGTCTCTTAGATCGGTTTTCATATTGACTTTCCACTTTTAGGAGCATAGTCACTACAAGAAATAACACATATGATAGTTAATGAAAAAGGCTATAATAGACTTTTTATAGCCTTTTTCGAAAGTCCTGACAGCCAATGTTATTAGAAGTCTGAGACTTTTTATAGCGTTTTTTCGAAGCTATAATGTGCTATCGTAGAATATAAAGATATAGCTTATATACGTTGCTATAAAAATATTTGATAGCTTTTTTCATTAGAGCTATAATAAGTTTATATAACTTAAATAATGTGTTATCTTTGACATATAATAACATTTTTTTCGACGTTATAATATAGTATTATAGCTATAATATTAAAAGTATAATATATTATTTACAATTGTAATATTAAGTTATAATATAGTATTTGCAACTGTAATATTAAGCTATAATATAGTACTTATAGCTGTAACATTAAGCTATAATAATGTTATTTAATCGTTTTCAATTATTATAATAATTATAATAACCTCTTGATAGTTTGTTTTTAGCTATATAAATCTTTCTATAACTTTAACTTATGGCTACGAAAGAGGTAATTTTTTTTCTCAAAAATAAATTTTCAATTAATTAGCTTTTGATAAATTTTAGTTCAAGGACTCAAATTTAGTTAAATCTACACATATAAATACTTCATAGTGCAATAAATACTAATAACTTAAATTCATAATATATTAAAATTACAAAATAAAGTATTTAATAATTTACTTAATTAAAGTTGCAGTCTAAAATGATACACGAAGGTGAATAAAGTGTTTTGTAAATGATACACGAAGGTGAATGAAGGTGAATAATTTACTTAAAAAATGTACTAACAACACTAATTAACCCTCAAAATACAGAAAAAATTCAATATAAGTGTTCACAATTATATTATAGGTATGAGCTAAATTGCCATCATTGGTTCTTTAGTCCTCTGGTTAAGACACCATTTCATTCACCTACATAAATTTATAAAAATATATATAAATGTATGATTATGTAGACACTAATAATAGTGAATATTAATTAAACAAGTATAGAAAATCTTTAGCAAATATAGACAAGAAATATTCGAAATAGATAATATACCAATAGTCACTTTATCATATGGTCATGCAACTGTACTTCCCAAAGCTTCTTCAATACATGTCATTTCTGATGTTGGTCTCAACAAATATGTGTTTGGTTTCTTTGCTACATCAAGCCATACTCTAACTGCATGTGGACCAATAGGAACATGATGAACCAAAGCAGCTAGATCATTAGAAGACCATCTTCCTTCTGCAACAATCTCTCTTGAGCCATACCAATCTAATAACTTGCACATAATTTGAGTGTTGTTATTGATACTTTGTCAAAAGATAAATGTGAGATATTAGAATAAGAAAATAATGTCATAATAACTAATTTTCATCTTATTACAAATAAATTTACCGACGGAGAAGACATTGGACAAGTTGTAGGAATATTTATTTGCTTAAGCACACTTGCAGTGGCATTTGAAAGTTCCTCAGTTGGTTCAGCCTATGATAATCTCATATGAAACAAAAAATATAGTTAACTACTAACAGGAAAAAAAATCTAAGAAAAAAAATACTCGTTTCTTTAAATAAGATGGCATAAGTGCTTACATTTCTATCATTTCCTTTTTCATTGCTTTCATTTCTATCATTTCTTCCTTCATCTTCAAATATTCTTTTTCCAAAACTTTGTACTTGTGATCTTGTTGAGACAAAAGAGTTAGTTTTGAACAGGTCACACCAAAATCAAATCCTCCGACATGACCATGATCAGGGCCAAGAACTTTACTCAATGCATCATCAACCACATTAGTGGTTGAAATTGTCGTGGCAACCTCAGTTTGTTCAATGCGCCCCTATCAACAAACAATATATAAACCCAATATTTCAAAGCAACAAGAAACATCCAACAAGAAAACCAACAAAGTACAATATCCCAACCACTTTCAAAGAGAGAAGATTGTAAAATCTAAGGCCATCTTACTTTCACATACTATACATATATGTATAATTAAAAACATTCAACAAGAGCAACAAGAAACATCAAATAAGGAACATCAAATGCATATAGACTTAATCTCTACCCATTCCTCCCGATCTCAAACTTAGTAACCTACCCTTCAACGTAACTACTTCAACAAAGTACAATATATCAACCACTTTAAAAGTGAAAGAAGATTGTAAAGTTTAAGGTCATATTACTTTCACATACTCTACACATACGTAGTTAAAAACATCCAACAATAAACATCAAATTTATAAATACTAAACCTCAATCCCCCCCCCCCCGATACCAAACTTGGTACCCTACCCTTCAACATAACTACATCAACAAAGTACAATTTATCAAACACTTTCAAAGATAAAGAAGATTGTAAAGTCTAAGGTCATCTTACTTTCACATACTCTATACATATGTAGTTATAAACATTCAACAAGAAACATCCAATAAAAAACATAAAATGCATAAATACTAAATCTCAACCCTCCCCCGCCCCCAACTTGGTACCCTACCTTTCAACATAATTGCTTTAACAAAGTACAATATATCAAACACTTTCAAAGAGAAAGAAGATTGTAAAGTCTAAGGTCATCTTACTTTCACATACTCTACACATATGTAGTTAAAAACATTCAACAAGAAACATCAAATGCATAATGACTTAATCTCAACCCCACCCCTCAAGAATGTAAAGTCTAAGGCCAATGCATAAAAACATAATCTCATCCCTCAACAAAAAGATACGTAAGTATAAACTTTTCCAAACCCTCCTCAAGAAAACATACGAGTGTCTCGATAACTTGTGCATTCATCGGTTGTCCATCCTTCCTTTTGTGTGCTTTAGTCCGTAATGCAACCTTTGTGACCGAATTTGGATCTGAACTACTTTTTCTCTACAAAATGAGATTTATACAATAAAACCACACATATGATATGAAAGCAAAATTGAAGTATAGTAATGAACTTTTCTTCATGGTTTTGTACTTTTTACTTTTCATCTTCTTAAATAAAAGACATTCAATATTCATACAAATTAATAATATAAAAATGTAAGTGTATATGTTTTCAAGTAGACATTTACATACCTTGAAGTTTGCACTAGTCATCTCACTCATAAAGTCCATCAAATCATCTACAGATTGTAAATTATCAGGCATCAGCTTCAAAATTGCATTCTTTGTTGGGGCATCTCGAATCTATTTTACTAAACGAGACTTTCCAGCCCTCTATAATCTACCCATCTTTTGGAAGATTTTTTTATTTTTTTTTTGCGAATCTTCCACATTGTACCTTGACTAAAATATAAAATAGTTAGAAATCAAACGTAATGAACTTATTAGAAAAAGAAATGGGCCTTCTATCTAAGTTATGTAAGGGAAATAAAGTAACTTAATACCTGGATAAACTGCCATAACACTACTTTAAATCTTGTTAGTAGTTTAGCCAATTCTCAAGATTCACTGATCCAACCTCTCTCACTAGTGATCCAAGAAAAGAAGCCAATCCTATCGATTCA
Organism: Cucumis variabilis; assembly: GCA_037974545.1. Lineage (NCBI taxonomy): Eukaryota > Viridiplantae > Streptophyta > Magnoliopsida > Cucurbitales > Cucurbitaceae > Cucumis > Cucumis variabilis. The sequence goes on from JBBPDI010086568.1 coordinate 7,475, forward strand.
TCACCAATGGGTTGTCCATATTCATTGAAAACAAGGTTTACTCTTGATTGTTTTTCAACGACTATTGTCTTCATTTATATAGGTCCTCTTGTTTTTTTTTGTAAAGTCATCGTTTCAAATGGGGGTTCTTCATTGACAACATGATCTTCAACTGTCTTCTCATTAGGCAAAGTCGTTTCAAATGCAGGTTCTTTAAATCCATTTACGTTAGAAGTTGTTGCTTGCCTATGAATTGCTAATCTTGTTCGAGCAGTCGATGAGTCTAATGTAGGATTACCTTCAACTGTCTTCTCATTAGGCTTGGGTGATAAACATCTGGGGGTGGGCACCAGTAGAAGAACTTTCCATGTTTTGCTCATTTGAAAGAACCAAACTATCAGTAATAAGCTTCCTTTGTGTAGACCTTCTCTTTCCTTTGACTTTTAGTTCCATGGTATCTTGTAAACCTCTCTCCATTTTAACCTAAAATGATCAATATTAACAAATAATCAATAAGCATCATTTTCTAATATAAATATTTATCGTCCTTTGTGTTTTCACTATGATGGAGGTGGCTTATCCAACGACATATGCATAGATATTGACACGAAATTGTGTAAAAGTATTTATGAACAAAGTTAATTTGTAGTAAATAACTAAAATTAAAATGATATTCATCTATATAGGTTCAATTGTTTACAAAATAAAAGTTTTTAGTACATAATCATATAGATAAACGCTTATAGTGCATCAAACTACTTCTCAAATGAACACACCTTCACAATACTATCTTGCATAATTAAGCTCATCCCTTTCATCAGCAACTTCAACGGCACTACATATGTTTTCATTACTAACTGGAGTATCATCATAATTCTCAATGTATGTTTCCAAGTCTTGAAACCCTCTCGGTGGTGCTTTTAATAGGACATACCAATTTGAAGTGTCATTTTCTCTAGCATAAAACACTTGTTTGGCTTACGAGGAAAATATGAAAGGCTCTCGTACAAACTTGCTTTGACTTTGATGTAAGTTAACAAAATTGAATCCTTCCTAAACTTTTACTCCATCGCAAACATTTACCCAATCACATTTAAAGATCGGAAGTTGATAGACATAATAGTCTAAAAAGATGATTTCTTGGAATCTTTTTCTAGTCTCCTATCTAAAACCATAAGTTCATTCATATGCATCATGTCTAAATAAACAATCATTAAATAATAGACTTAGATTACAATAAGTTATATTGTTAGGGTTATACCTTACTCTATAAATGGTTCCACCTCCAATGTGTTGACATATCGTTGTGCATTCTCAAGTACATCATTGGATAGTTCAATTGAAGTTCTAGAAGATATGGGACGACCCTCTAAGATGACATCGTTTTGGTATTCTTCATTACGTTGTTCACTATTCACTACCTCAGCTAATTGTTTAAAATACTTGTTTGAAAAGTCAACACATTCATCAGCTACGTAACATTCTGCAATGCACCCTTCTGATCATGCTTTGTTTTGGACATAACTTTTCAATACCTTCATGTATCTAAAATAAATGTTCATTAGTACACAAAAAACCATAATTATCATTAGATCAAAGAGATGTACCTTTCAAATGGGTACATCAAACGAAACTGAATGGGTCCACATATGCAGGCTTCACGAACCAAATGAATTACCAAATGTGTCATTATATCAAAAAATGACGAAAGAAAGTACCTTTCAAAAAGAAAAAAATGTCCACCACTTCTTTTTCAAGAATCAACATAACCTCTCTATCAATTATACATTGACAATGTCTATTAAAATATGAGCATAACCTGTATATTGCATGTTTTGGACCTCTTGGGATCAAGCCTTTAAGCCCCACGAATAAAAGTTGATGCATCAACACATGATAATCATGCGACTTCAACCCCATCGCTTTGCATTCATCTAATGATACACACTTTGAAATGTTTAACTGTATCCATCAGGGAACTTCAGCTTGTACAACCTTGAACAAAATAATTTCATCTCATACTTCGACAATGTGTGTGGAGCATGAGGTAGATAAGTTCTTCCTCCACGATCTTAAGGATACAAGTCAGGACGAATATATTTTCAAAAGTTGTAAGTCTTTTCTTGCATTAATTCCATCTTTTGACTTTCCATTTATATCTAATAATGTACCTATAATACTCTCACATACATTCATCAAGTGCATGACATCCAAGTTGTGGCATATTGGTAATTCCTAGACAATCAAAGTTTCAAATTGTTTATGACGTAGTTCGAACCATAATAATTTGAAATGTAATAAAATACATCATAAACTCCAAGTTCATTTACCTTCCAATATGGTAGATCAAAGAAAATTGATCGCTTCTTCCACCTTTGATTGAACGATTCTCTATGACTTTTGCTCTTAGTCTTTTCATGTTTTTCCCAACAATTATCAAAATTTTCAAGTTAGGCATAAATTGCACCACTTGTAGCTATTTTTGGAGGTAACTCTTCTTCTATTCTACCATCAAACCATGCCTTTTTTCTTCGATATAGATGAGCCCTTGACAAGAATCGTCTGTGACCCATATATGCAAACTTTTTACTATCTTTCAACCAATAAGAACGAGTACTGTCTCTACATGTTGGGCATGCATATTTACCTTTTGTAGTGCATCCGACAAGATTTTCATATGCTGGAAAATCATTTATAGTCCACATAAGAATTTATCTCAAATTGAAATGTGTGTCACCTACAATATCATAAACTTGTATTCATTTCCATAGAAGTTGTAAATCTTCCTCAAGTGGTTGTAGATATACATCAATATCATTTCTCGGTTGTCTAGGACCAAAAATCAACAATGTCAACATTATGTTTTCCTTTTTCATGCCCAAGGAAGAATATTGTAAGTAACAATTATGACTGGTCAACTATATCGACTACTTAAATTGGAGATTGGGTTAAACCCATTTGTAGCAAGGCCTAGCCTAAAATTACATGGATCTGTAAGAAACTCGGGCCATTTTTTATCAATTGTTTCTCATGCAACAAAGTCAATTAGATGTCTGATCTTTCCATCAGTACTTTTATGGCTCCAATGCAAACGTAAACTTTCATTAACTTCATTTATTTTAAACATCCGTTTAAGTCATGAAATGATAGGAAAGTATGTCAATACCTTTGCGGGCACACCTTGTTTGATTTAGTTTGTTCGTTCATCAATCTTCCATCTTGAACTAGCACAATGAGCACAACTTTCTAACTATTCATTCTCATTTCTAAATAGGCAACAATCTTTAACGCATGCATGAATTTTTTGGTAACCTAAATCAAATTCTTTAAACAATTTTCTAACTTCATAAATAGACCTTGAAATAACATTGTCCAATGGGTGACATTTTTCACATGCTTTAAAGTATGCATAAGAATCAGCAAACAATATTTTCCAGTAAAATTCAAAGTCTAAAATCTTCCTAGCAGTACGTTTAGGACCAAAATATCCTCCACATGCTCTTTCATGGAAAAAAGACAAGACAAAATCTTGCTCATTCTTAGCAACAGATCTTCTAACTATTTGGTCTATTCCTATTTTCCAAACATAAGGAGACTCCCAAACATAATGCTTTGACTCACTTTTTAATTTGCACTTTTTTATTCTAAGAGAAATGAGAAGGAACTTTACCAGTCACAAGGTAATTAACGATGTCAGCATACCATGGAGTGTGCAATTCTAACTTGAAAAAATATTCATCAAAGAAATGTTCCCTTACTGGATTTTCGTCTTGTTTTTAAATAATTCTACTTAAGTGATCGACAATGGGATTGTCCATACCTTTCCTATCTTTAATTGTCAAGTTGAACTTTTAAAGCAAGAGTACCCATCTGATAATCCTTGCTTTGCTCTCTTTTTTGTTTGCAAGATATTTAATAGCTGCATAATTAGTGTACACAGTTATTTTTTATCGTATTATGTAGCTACGAAACTTATCAAGAGCAAAGATTATAGACAAAAACTCTTTTTCAGTGTGATAACAGGTGCAGTAGGAACATGCTGTTCAGCTTGGCCCTCAACAGGCTGACGACGCCCTGCTCCCCTACCTCGGCCTCGACCTCTAAGACCACCCTTACATGCACCTCTCTTCGGAGGCATATTCCCTATTATCCATCAATAATCCTTTTAGTCTTAATAACAAAGTACTTCGTACAGTCTAGTTTAACTTAGGCAAGGTCATGCTAATAAAACCATATATATAAAGCATTAAAGCATACCTAACGAGTGACAAAGGATCGTGTTAGCCATAGAGACACAAAAACATAAACTTACATCATGAGTCAATCTACACAACCTAAAACTTAGGCTCTGATACCAACTATAACGACCCAATCCTTCAAACTTAACTGAGGTTGTTACTTGAATACTAGACTCATTCTTAACATAAAAGAAATTAGATAAGTTTAAATGAAATTTTCACAACGATAAGGTAAATTTATAAAAGGTTCGGGTCCTAATTAAAACAAAGTTTGAAGGTTCAATTTAAATATCAAAAGAAGTTAAATCGCAAAAAGAAAACCCCTAATAGTCTCAACTACTAAGGAAAACCAACAAAACATAAACAATCGAGTAGAAGCAGTTTGAAGGACACCCCCTATGGCAATCACGGCTCCTTCTTGCCCCTCGTCGATCTCCCTCCCTTGTTACCTTTGTCTGAAAAATTTAAACATAAAAGGGTGAGTATAAATATATTCAGTAAGAGACTCACTACTGGTCCCTATAGGAAAAAAATTTAAAACTATTAACTTCCTATTGGGGTAACTTGCACTATCACAGTCTTGTGATCCCGTAGGATACACATAATCAGTCTAACATCCCGAAGGACGCACATATCAGTCTAGTGTTCTGCAGAAACACATATCAGTCTAGTGCTCCCGAATGATGCACAATCAGTGGTGATCCCGTAGGACACTTGCAAGGCACACTACCCAAAAGACAACAAACAATTTTCCCCTCAGTCCGTTCTAAACATCTTATCAGTCATTCATAATACGGTCCAACTACCTCATCATATAATCCTTTTAGTAAACACACTAACAGTCAACCTATTCCACTTTAGCCTAGTGTCAATCAATAACATAACGACATATCAGAAAAACAACTATGTAATCATAACGCCCCTCAGTTCACCAGAACACTGCCATAACTTAGTATCACCTGCACCCAGTCTAAACGATAGTCAACAAGTTCACATCCACACTTTATACAAGCATAATCTACAATTATCATCATATCTATCTATCTATCATCATATCTATCTATCTATCTATCTATCTATCTATCTATCTATATATATATATATATATATATATATATATATATATATAT
>JBBPDI010086581.1:0-12814 GCA_037974545.1 Cucumis variabilis
AATGAATGACCATGAAAGTATACTATTTTAAGATTGGAATCCCAGAACACAATCCAATTTGCCTTTTGAGTTTTTTTAAACAGGGTTGATAGAAGAGGGATCGGGGAAAACATACATACCCAACAATAATAAGAATGTTATGAATATATATAGAAGTAGAGAGGAACATCATCACCGTTATATCCTTACACCAAAAGAAACGACCAAAAAGAATAATTCCATACCAAACTATTAAACTATTGTAATTGGAAATTAACTTGGGTTTGCCTAGTTGTAGTGTGGAAACATTGGAAAAAATAAAGGCTGAATGACTAAGGAGTTATGTGTTCAATTCATAGTAGTCACCTACCTAAGATTTAATATTCAGTAGATTTTTTTATACTTTCAAATGTTGTAGCGTCAAAGGAATTATTTCATGAGATTAATGACGTAAACTGGCATGAACACCACTGACACAAGATTTAGAAGACTAGAGGAGCTACCACCTGCCAGCAAGCTAAGAGAACATCATCCCATCCCCATAGATGAGATAGCTTTTTTACCACACATTTTGTAAGGTTCATCTAATTTCAACTGAGTTATCAAACGGCTAAATGAATACGAAGTTGTAAGATAACTAAAAGAGAAAGAGCTAAATAGAAACGAGAAACTCTAATACCTTTTTGATAAATAAATAATATATATATATATATATATATAACCCTCAATTACCATTAGCTCAAGATCATCATCTCTTATATCCATTTCTATCTCTAATTTAAGTTGCCTAAATCTGATGAAGAGGAAGTACATATCAATGAAGAATTTGAGTGTAGAAGCAAAGTTTGTAGCTTTGTTAATGTTGGGTATTGCTAGTGATGGCATCTAAATTAGGTTACTCTCAAAAATTAGAATTAGGATTTTATTGTGAAACATGTCCTTTGGCAGAACGTATTGTGAAAGCCACAGTGGCAATGGCTGTTTCCTGCAACCCCTGGCATGGCTGCTGGCTCTATACGTTTGTACTTTCATGTTTGTATTGTTCTTTTACTTATCTCCATCTTCCCAATCATCTTAATTAATATTTTTCTTATGTATATTAGTAGTCCTTCACTAACCCAATGTTTAAATTAGGTCTATTTGATAAATATTGTGTAATTTGTAATTCCTAAGCTCTTCCATATATTTATTCTTTTTTATTAATATTATTTATTATTTGTTTATTAGAGGGGTTTGAAAAGGGTATTAGTTGAGATATTTGTGTATAAAACTACTAATCTCTATTGTAATGGATGTTGTTCAAATAGTGTTTTCAAATTGATGCTAAAGTTTTAAATTTATATTTTTAAAAACAATTAAATCTTTAAAAAATAGGAAGACCACCCGTAAATTGAAAAAAATGTAAGAAAATAAAGGAGGTGCTAGCAAATAAGTCTCACAATTTTTTTTTTTAAAAATATGGTGGGTAGTTGAGTGCACCCGAGCATCTTCACTAGGTGAACACCCCATAGCACCCTCATCAGTACTCTCGCTTCATTTATAGATAAAGAAAATAATATAGAAAGTCAAGAGAGTACATGACTAGAGATAAGCCCAAAGAAAGAGTTATATTACAAAAGCATTGATATTTAAAGCAATAAAACTAGCACTATAATTTAAAAAGAGCTTCGATCGGCTAGTCCAAAAGGTTGTGAGAACTTGTATGTCATTCCAAATTTTGAAAGTAGTAGGAGTATTTGAAGATTCTGTTATTTCTTTCTATCCAAATAATCTATAATGCTAATGGTATCTTCTCCATAATTGTATCAATATTACAGACAAGCTTTAAAAAAGACTTTCCAAATGGATTAAAAAGAAACCAAACAGAAGAATCCGATCGTTTGTTCACTATTTGTGGCGAGTTGTAAAGCCACAACTTGAAACATTATCAAAGCGAGATTTCGATCGTGGGACCTGTTGGTTATGGGCACACCACGCTTCCACTGCGCCACTCTGATTTGTTGAGAGAATTCGTCGTTTATAGTAAAAAACTCGTTGATATAGTAAAATTTAGATTTTCTTTTCAAAGTATCGGTGATAGAATTATTATATTATTGGTAAGGGGTTTATTAATTGACAATAGACTTTTTTATTTTTTAAAAATAATTAACCATAATGTCAATTAAAAATAAATTTTACTATATTGTTGCATTATTTAAAAGTTTTTGTCATACATTTAATTATGGAAAATTTTCAAAAGTAATAAAATTTACAAAATACATATACTAAACTCTATCACTGATAGTCATTGATATACTATAGTGATAGAAGACTATCATTGATAGAATCTAAATTTTTGCTACAACTTATAAATGTTTTAATTTATTTTGCTAATTTTAAAAATATCTCTTTAATTATTAGTTGTGTTATCGGCCCATTACAATTATATTTTCTAAAACATATGAAGGATATTTTTTAAAGTCTCAATTAATAATCATTTCATGTTTAATTTTTAAAGAAGTGAGCTTATACTCAATGGAAGATCCAGAAATGATATGTAAGGGGGCACTATTAACAAAAAAAAAATAGTTATAGTAGATGGAAATTGACATGACCTTGCAGTTTCAAAGGGAGTGACACAACCACTATACCAAATGCATAATATATTATAAATATGCATTATTTAATATATATTGTAATTTAACACTTCAAAATTAATATTAAAATACAAAAATCGAAAATGTGAGGGGGGCACGTGCCCCCTGGCCCCTAAATAGATTCGCCCCTGCTTATACTACCTCATTCAATAAGTTTCTATGTTTTATTATTCAATGTCTATTTATGTTTTGAAAAGCCAAGTGAAGTTTTAAAAGAAAAAAAGAAAGAAAAAAAAACAAAATGTTGGTCCATCACAAAAAAAAAAAAAAAAAGAAAGAAAGAAAGAAAGAAAACCTAAAAAAGTCGTTTTAAAAAACTTATTTTTTTCCTTGATCTTTATTATAAATTCGTTTCATTAATATAGGTGAGAACTAAAACGGAGAAATTGAGAGAAAACCTTATCAACCAAGACATAAATTTTTTTTTCTATTTTTCTTTATTAGATTTCATAATTAACTTTCAAATTGTCTCATAAATTTATACACTATGTTTATTATTGTTGTCAAAATAAAACAATCACATAACAAAACTCACAAACCAACAATTGGGCACAAAATTAGTATGATAAGTTAGAAATTATTAAAATTTGAAGACGACCCATTAGATAATATAAACTTGAAAGTGAGATTAATTAAAAAAAAATTACATCACTAAATTCTACAATATTATCAAAGTTTGAAATAAATATTTGAAAAATGGCAGGGCAGGGCTGCGATGCATCAATACTCCTTGACAAAACGCCACAAAAATCCCGACTCAGAGCAAGACAATTTCGCCAACCCCTTGTTACGAGGCTTCGAAGTCATCGATGATGTCAAATCCAACCTCCAATCCAATTGTCCAAACACAGTAATTTCTTGAGCCGACATTTTAGCCTTCGCAGCTCGAGATAGCGTCGCTTTCGTCGGCCAATTCACTTACCCCATCCCCGGAGGCTCGTCTCCTAACATCCAACATTGGGTTCCTCTTACAAAGATTTGAAAACAATGGTTTGTAGTTGAGAGACATGGTGACTCTTTCAGGTGCTCACTCCATTGGAATGGCGCCTTGCAGCGCATTTTCTGAACGTCTTTATTTATTTATTTATTATTATTATTTTTTGATGATATGATTAATAAAACTGATCCGTCTTTAGATCCAAAGTTCGCAGCTTTCTTGAAAACCGAGTGTCCGTTCGGTAGTAGGTTGAATGAGATTCGGACGGATTTGGACAACGTGTCGCCCAATCAGTTGGATGTTGAATATTATGAGAATTTGAAGAGGAAGATGGGCGTTTTGTCGTCGGATCAAGCGCTGGTGAGTGACCCTTTAACGGCGGCCACGGTGGGGAGATACCGGAGGAATAGGGCGGTGTGGATGAGGGATTTCTTAAAGGCAATGGTGAAGGTGGGGAAGCTTTGAATAGAACACATGGGAAGATTAGAAGGAATTGTCATTTTAGAAACTAGGGTTTCTTTGCTTGAATTAATATAAAATACCATTTGGCTTAGTATGTAATTAGTTTTATTTTATGGTCGATGATTTCAATAAAGGGTGTTGCTTAATTTTCCTTAATCTAAACACTAAATTCTGATTGATGAGTTTTGTTTTAGTATATATGTATTTAGATTAATTTTCATGTGCTGATTTTAATGAAGAATGATATTAGCGTTCCTTGATTTAATTTTTTCCCTTAATGTTACCTACTTTTTGAAAAATTATACAAAATGCACTTAATTAATTAGATTGCTTTGGGAATTTCTTGATTTGTGTATATCGTTTTTTATAGGGCAAAACGAACCTAAGTAAGTTTGATATTTAGAAGTTTAATTTTTCACCTTTAAAATTCTAAACTCGTTCCAAAACCACCATTATCCATAGACATTTTGGTTTTTTTTTTTTTCTTGAGATTGAAATGTGGCAAAGATTGAAAATTTTGATAGGGATTACGTGAACTTTAGGCTAGGTTTCAATTATACATATTATCCTGCACCAGAAAATTGGAGAACCTATTGAATTAGAAGAACCAACATCAGAACATATTTTCCTATGTGATGAACTTTGCTCCATATATAAACCAAAAAAATAGATTTGGCATCATCAAATTCAACACCAATCTCTTCGGTTCTCAGTCCACTTGGTTGGAAAGAAAGAACCGCATATTCAAAGACGAGAAAAAATCTATTATTGATCTTTAGGAAGACATTTGCACGCTCATAGGATTCTAGACAGCTAGTAAATTCACTCTCTTTGGCCAAGCCAACTATAGTGCTAGTACTATTGTTTTAAATCTAAATGCTTTTATACATAACTTTTGTTTTGGATCTTAACTCCAGCCCCTTTTGTTTTCTCTCTTGTTTTTTTTTTTTTTTTTGAAAAAGATACTATGGGTCAATTGGATGCATCCGGACATTTTCACTAGGTAGACACCCCCATAGCACCTTGATCATCACTACTGCTTCATTAAATATAGAACAAGAAATATAGGAAGTCGGGATAGAGGGCTAGAGATAAGTTCATATGGAGTTATACAAAAGCACTTATATTTAAAGCAATAGAACTAGCGTTATAGTTTTTAAAGAACTTAGATATACTAGTCTAGAAGGCGGTGATAGCCTGAATGTCTTCCCCCATTTCGAAAATACTTTTTTCAGACCCTTTGAAAATTTTGTTGTTTCTTTCCAGCCATATATTCCATAAAGTCGCAGCAATGATATGGAGAGTGATAGCCCCTTTTCTATTATTTATATTTGCATCACATATCTTTGCACAAATTTATCAAATTAGTGGAGTTGTAGTTCCATTTGAGCATCACGAAGATCTTAGTCCACATGCTTTTTTGCAAAGAAGCACTGGATAAAAAGATGTTCCAAATCTTCCGAATGATTTTGTGCAAAGAACACACCAATTTAGACTAATATGTTCCAAGTGGGGAGCCACTTTTGGAGCTTTTTGCCATACTAATGCATTCGCGAAACAAAGTCCACATGAAGAATTTGCATTTCTTTGGAATATTGGATTTCCAAAGAGTTTTGTACGTGGCTAGACTGATATCTGAATCTTTGACCGTAGAGTTTCTAAGGAGAGCCTTTTTAACAGAGGAGATGTCGAACCGCCATTAGGAATGTTGTTGCCCCTATTAGGATTAGGGGTAGTGAAGGTCGCTTTTAAGCTGTCCCAAGTTTGTAATTCTTGACTTCTAAGGGGCGATGAGCTTGAAGATCCCAGTCACAGGTAGTCATGTTCCAGAAATCTTTAACTTTCCCATGTGGGCTCTTTGTTAGAGCAAAGAGTCTAGGCACAAAGTTTGCAAGAGGAGAATTATTATTCCATAACCCATTTCAGAAGGATATCAAATCACCACAATTAATTTTCCATGTGTATTGAGCATTGAACCAATCGACACCTTTTATGATGGCATTCCAAGGAGATTTTGAACTGCTAAATTTGCTTTTGATAGGAAACTCACTATTGAAAGCTTGATCATACTTAGTAAGAATCAATCTTTTCCAAAGGGTTTGTTTTTCAGATATGAATCTCCATAACCATTTGCATAAGAGAGCAAAATTTGTATTTGAAACTTTGATGATACCCAAACCACCTTTATCTTTGGGAAGAGAAACTTTTGACCATCTAAGTAGATGAATGTTATTTCTGTCCGTCGAACTTTTCCACAGAAAGTCTTTCCAGCTTTTTTCTATATTTTTGCGAACTCCTTTCGGAGCTTTAAATATCGACATCTGATATGTTGGCAAGCTTTCAAGAGAAGAATTGATAAGCGTGATTTTTCCTCCTTTGGAGATGGAGTATTTCCAACTACAAAGCTTCTTTTGAATCTTCTCAGTAATGTTGTTCTAAAAAGAGATGGATGTTGGCTTACCATCGAGCGAGACCCCAAGGTAATTGATCGAAAGTTTTTTTTTTTATACCCCAACTTTCTACAATAAAATCGACCCTACTGGAATCAACATTTATATTGGAGATGGTTGATTTGTTTAGGTTGAAGTTTAAACCTGAAGCAGATTAAAAAAGATGGAGTATGTATCTGAGATTGTTTAAAGACTCGTCCTCATCTTCCACAAAGAGTAAAATGTCTTTCGCGAAAAGGATGTGGGAAAGAGAAAAATTTTGTTACATTTTAACACCATTGATTTGTCCTTTTTGCTCCATATCAGAAAGAAGTCTACTGAAATAATCCATAGCCAATACAAAGATAAAGGGAGAACTAGCATCCCCCTGTCGAATGCCCCTATTTGAGGGGTTATTTTGCCACGAACTTTCCCATTGATAATGATAGAATATTGAACACTGCAAATGCACGAATGAATCCATTTCCTCCATCAAATGGAGAACTTCTTTTTCATAAGCATATAGTCAATAAACTTCCAATTGATTTTGTCAAAGGCTTTCTCGATATCAAGCTTTATAATGAATCCTTTGGTCTTTTTATTCCTCCAATAATCCACAGCTTCATTTGCTATAAGGATGGCGTCAGTGATCTGTCTACATTTAACAAAAAAAGCCATATGAAATTTCGAGATGGTATTTGGCAGAGTAGTCTTAAGCCGTTCGACAATAACTTTAGCTATCAGCTTGTAAAACAGTTGTAAGACTGATTGGCCTGTAGTCAGAAGCACTGTCGCATTTATCTTTCTTGGTAATAAGTGCAATGTATGTCTCATTGACAACTTTGTTGATGATGGCATTTTTGTGAAAATCATTGAAGATATTTAGAATCTCACTTTTCACGATATTCTATTTTTTCTTCATAAATTCCATAGTGTAACCATTCGGATTTGGAGCTTTATTGTTGTCAAAGGATATAAGAGAATTCAAGATCTCATTTTCATCAAAAGGTAAATCGATCAGATTTTTTCTTGTAGCGGCCATGATTAGGTCTCATTGAATATATTCCACAAAGAATTGTTCTTTATTGGAGGTAGTGTTGGCATTGTTAAAGTGTTCAATAAAGGTTTTCTCAATATCTTCGTCTTTTGTACAGAGAAGCCCCAAGCCATTTATGATATTAAATATGAAGTTTCTTCTTTGTCTGGCTTTACAAATCTTGTGAAAATAGGAGGTGATTTCATCCCCCTCCAAATTCCAAAGTATTTTGCACTTTTGTGTCCAAATTTGTGATTCAACAAAAGTGGCTTGACTAAGATCAGCTTTGAGAGTAGTTCTTCGATTACACAGTATTTCAGAGGAGGAGAGTTTCCTCCTGCTTTGAGTATATCAATAGCTTCAATCTACCTTGTTTCACCATACTTATTTCCTTATCATTAATAAAGTGGAGATGCTCGAGTGCATCTAATGACTCAAAGTATTTTTTTAAAAAAAAATTATACAAACATGATACCTTTCGCATGTAAAGCAAGCACTACAAGAAATCGAAACAATTGCGACGCCAAAAAAAACGTCGGGGAAAGGTGCGTCGTCGTTAATCACCTTTCACCGACGCACGTAATGTTATGTCGCAAAAAGTCTAGAATTAAATTTAATGCATTTACTTTCCGCGACGCACACTATGTTACTTCGTGGAAAGTCACTTTTCACGACGCATACTATGCTATGTCGCAGAAAGTCACTTTCCACGACGCACGCTATGTTGCGTCGTGTAAAGGGACTTTTTGCGACGTAGAGGAACAAGACGTCAGAAAAGTCTAAAAATTAAAATTTAATACGTTTACTTTCCGCAATGCACACTATTTTACGTTGCGGACTTTCCGCGACGCAGAGGAATAAGGGGTCGCAAAAAGTCTAAAAATTAAATTTAATACGTTCACTTTCCACGATGCACAAGAACCAAATGTCGCAAAAAGTTTAAAATTTAATTTAATATCTCCACTTTTTACGACACACAGGAACCAAACGTCGGGGAAAGTGAAAGTTGTAAGTGTGCGTATTGAAGTGACAATGGTCACCTTTTTACGATGTGTTGCAGATACACGTCGAGGAATGTTTAAATAATTAATTTGTTATTTAACTTTTCTGCGACGTTGGGGTTACTCAATGTCGGAGAAAGGGTCCTTCTGCGATGTGTTCAAAGACGTCGGGGAAAGTTCACTCTATTTCTTCAACGTTCAACACACACTACAATAAAGTCACCTTTCCCCGATAACTTCTCACGTTGTCGTATATGCCATTCCACACCGCAATAGGTTATGGCGACATCGTAGGGCACGTCGGCATCCACGTCGCAGAAAGCTCGTCAGGGAAACTTTCTGCGACGCCAATATCTACCACGTCGTAGAAAGTTTCCCCTGTGCACGGCACCATGTGTCACGGACGGAATTGACGACCTTGGCGTCACAGAAGGCAACCACGACGTGTGCATCTCAGTGAGCTCTACCTATCTCTGAAGAAACGACTTTGTGCCACTCCTATGGTTGTAAGGCTGTCGCACCCTGGCTGTTTTACACATGTCTGATTGCTCCTACATTCCAAAAAAGACAATGAAAACGTTATATACTTTTAAAGAAATAAAATATTGTAACATAACAGTATATAAATAATTACCTGAAATTTTTGAGTGATGTAGTGGTCACATAGAAAGTGTCAATCTTCCACTTGATTGACCAATCTCGAAGGTGGATTTGCTCGTGCTTGTTCAGGGTCACTAAATTTCTTAAAATGACGATGATTGCTTGACTTGAATTCCTTCCACACAGTAAACATCTGATGCTCAACAAACCGAATAAGTGCTGGATCGTTAAGATCAAACACAAAAAATTGCCACAAAAGAAATAGATTTCAAGTCAGTAAAGCAAATAAGAAAACAGAAACATACATGAATCTTTATGAATTTACAGACTTACCGTTAGGCCGCCCTTGACGACCTCGATGCACTCCAGTGGTACATTTTCCACTTCAGAGCCTTAATAGGAAACGTGTCTCGTGTTAGCACACCGATCGTGCAACTGAAACGAGGTGCGTGTGTCGAGACAGGCCTATCCCCTCCAAGGGGGATGGAAATGGGAATTCTCCCATTCTGCTGCACATATCGCTCAACATCTATGTTTCTAGAATGTTAGCGTACTCTCCTCGTAGTGGGAGTCGAACGAGAGGGATCTTCTGAGAACAACATTGTGATTATATACAACAAACATAACTTAAAAGCATAATCAACTGAGCTACAGAGAAATTATATTAATTAAATTTACGGAATATTATTACAAACCCGAAGTGTCACCGACTGACGACGAATGCGTCAAGATTAAGGAAGTAGTCTTCCTCATGCGCATTACTTGGAAAGTTAAACTCCATATCTACATACATAAAATTCAAAAAAACATTAAAAAAATTAAACGTAAGTATCACGACGTAATTAAGGTATAAAAAAATGACTAAATGTATGTATACGTAAAAAAAAACATTGTTATTCATTATCGCACGACTCGCTTTCATTTGATGATTGTTCGTCATCTTCGTCATCGTTAATGAAATTTTGCACGACATGACAAACATTTGGTCTTTCAACTATTGTAGGATCAACTTCAGTCCTGAACTGGGTGTTATCCTCAATGACGTGTTCGTCCACCCGATGTGCAACGATGATTTCCATTACATTAAGTTGATCATTCTCGATATCTTCCAGTTCTTGCACGTTTCATACACTTTTATTTTGCACCACTTGAACAATTTTTCAACCAGTACCATTTTTTGGATCCTCAAGGTAGAACACTTGATCTGCTTGGGTTGCAAGAATCACAGGTTTCTCAACAAACCAAAAACAGGACATGTTTATTGATTTATAGCCTAGTTCTTCGTGCGTTCAATGATTTTTATTTTTGTCTGTGTTAAACCAACGACACTTGAATAACCAAGCACGTCGTCCAAATGGGTATTGAATGTGCAACACTTCGTCTAGAACACCGTAAAAATTGTTGTTCGCACTGCCTCCACTCCCTTCTCCAATTACCATTACTCTACTATTTTGTGTTGTGCGTCTGGAATCACGCTCCAAAGGGTAAAATCGTACGCCATCGACAATGCATCCACTGTAAGAGTGAACATCAAGTAATGGTCCCATTACGAGTGAAAATAAATCTTGAAAAATGTTTGAATTGTTACTTATATATGTATAAAATATGTATGAAGTAGAAATGTTCAATGTCATTCACTTCAAATACTTGAGATTTGAACCAATCGATAAATGCTCGTTAATGTCTTTTAAACAGTTCAAAAAAGCTTTCACCCCGACGACGTAGTAAAAGAAGGTGTTTCATAAATTACAAAATTGTCAATTTGTCTGTCGATGAGGTATAAAATCCTAAAATACATATACAAATATATACCTCCGGTATTCGGCTATTTCATCTACATTGTTGAGAATGTACCAATGAAAGAGTCGTTTCTCTTCTTGCGATATACTTCGTAAATGTGACGCTCTCAACCGTCGTACTTTCTGAATGAATACTTCATACTCACCAATCATCTCATCCTCTTCAATGTCATCATCATTTCGATCACCTCTGGTGAATTGGGTCTCAATCCCCTTTAGATAGCGGGAACAGAAAGTATTTGATTCGTTCATTAGATATCCTTCTGCAATAGATCCTTCAGGATGTGTTTTGTTACGAACATATTGTTTTAGTGTGTGAAGGCTTCTTTCAATGGGATACATCCAACTATAAAAAATCGGACCAGTAACCTTTGTCTCATATGGCAAGTGAACCGCAGGGTGTACCATGACTCTGAAAAAAGCATGTGAAAATATCTTTTCCAATTTGCACAATATAATTATAATATCTGATTGTAATCTGTCCAAATCACTTATTTTTATCGTCTTGGTGCACAAATCACGAAAAAAATTACACAATTCAGTAATTGCAGTGTACACATTTTTTTGTAAGAATGCCCTAACACCAATTGGAAGAAGTCGGTGTAGTAGTACATAACAGTCGCGTTTTGAGATCGAATATTTTTCCCTTGTTTGCATTCACACATCGTGAAATATTAGAAATGAATCTATCGGGAAACTTAACTGCTTTCAAGAACTTACAAAATTCAATCTGATCGCTGCTAGTCAATGTATAACTTGCATATGGTTTCACCAATCGGTTATCCACTTCTACCAAATGTAGATATTTTCTTATTTTCAAATCTTGTAAATCCAATCTGGCATTCGTGGTATCTTTTGTTTTTCCTTCAATATTCAATAATGTACCGACCAAATTGTCACAAACATTTTTTTCAATGTGCATTACATCAAACTTGTGACGAATAAGTAGTCTTGGTCAATAAGGAAGATCGAAAAAAATACTTTTCTTTATCCAATTAAGAACTCTTTTTCTTTTTCTATCTTTCAACGAAGGATGCTTACTCATTACTGAAAACCCAAAGAATCTAGTTGTTCCAATATTTCTTGGCCGCTCATTACAACTGGAGGTATGCTCTAGCTTTCCATCATGAAGTCTACTTCTACGCCAAACATGATTATCTGGAAGATACCATCGATGTCCCATGGATGCTATCTTTCTGCATATTCTGAACGATGATCTATCCACCATGCAAATGGAACATGTCTGATATCCTTTTGTACTCCAACCAGATAGATCACCATATGCCGGAAAGTCATTAATTGTCCACAACAAGGCTGCATACAACTGAAAATATTGATTCGTCAAACAATCATACATACGCACACCAAATGTCCATAGATTTTTTAACTCTTCAAGTAATGGCTGTAGGTACACATCAATTTCTCTATCAGAAGATTTAGGACCGGGAATGAGTAATGACATAAAAAAGTTTAACTCTTTCATGCATTTCCATGGTGGCAAATTGTATGGAATTAACACTACAGGCCATATACTATACGAGGTACTCATGTGATCGAATGGATTAAATCCATCTGAAACTAACCCCAAACGAACATTTCGTGGCTCCAATACAAAATCAGAAAATTCATAATCAAAGTGCTTTCATCCCTCTGCATCTGCTGGATGTCTCAACACATCTTCTATTTTCACTCGTTTATCCTTATGTCATTGCATGTCTGTCGAACTTTTTTGCTATACAAACGGTCGTTATAATCTTGGCACCAACAGAAAGTAACACAATACTTTTTGTGGAATTTTGTTTCCAGATCTGTAGGAATTAATCTTATATCGAGACTCACCACAAGTCAGACAATGTTACAAGTCCTCGAACTCCTTTCAGAACAATACACAGTCATACTTACAAGCATGAATAGTCTCGTACCCTAAGCCCAAAT
>JBBPDI010086588.1:0-12813 GCA_037974545.1 Cucumis variabilis
TTTGGAAAGAAGGGACCCTCTCTCAATTATAAACATATATACATATACATACATACATCAATTTCTTTTTTCATTTTATATTTTTCTTGGGTTGAATAACGAAATTAAACAATGTGATAAATGTTACAAAATATAACAAATAGACCCATAAAAATTTTATACCATATGTTATGAGTTATTTTAGACCAAGAATCACAAAAAGTTCAAATGAGGCGTACAATATAATGAGGATAAACTCTCTAAATAGGTTAGCTCGATATGGATTATGAAATAAGAAACCACAACAAGAAGTATGAGATGCAAAATTAGCTTTCTTTGACTTCATTAAATGATAAATAACCTTTAAGGACCGACCTTATAACAACTATACATCAAATACATTCATCTTCTTTCTAAAAAGCTTACTCTACTATCAAACACACATAGTGGCGACTTTGTTTCTCAAATAATTCCTCCTTTTTTTCAAATTAAAATATAATTTGAAGTTGTTCTTATATATTTATGAATTGAATTAAATCACACATTTATAATGGATAAATATTTTTGAAAGCATACAAACATAGATTATTTATCAATGTCTTAAATAAAGCATACAAACATACATTATTTATATTATACATTACATTTATACATACACACAAAACTTGACTTCCTATTGCTATTTATGTAGAAAACTTGTCTTAATCAAAGCATACAAACATACATTGCTATTTAAGAAGCAATTTACTCTTCATCAAAGTGGCATGCACCAACAATTGAAGATAGTCACAAGATGACTAAATGAACTCATGGTATTCATCAAACTACTAAAACAATATAATTTTAGCTTGGAAAATGCATACATAATAACATTTTAAGCTAACAAAAATCCACTATTGCTATTTATGTAGAAAAGTTGTGAAACGCAGCTCCCAACATTATGAACCCAAAGTATGCAAACAACACACAGTGGGTTGATTTTACTTCTAAACATTGAAATGGTCATATCCAATAAGATCAATTTCATTGATTCATGAGAAAACATTCAATTTCATTCAGAATAGCCTCAAGTGAATCCAAACACTAATCAATTTCATTTAGAAAAGCCTCACATGAACCTAGAAACTAAGTAAACTGATGCAAGAAAAAAACGAAGGAAAAAAACTAATTAGAACAGAAAACAACACAAACCTTGGGTCGTGGAAGCAGTGGACTATTGTGGGTTGTGGAAAGCAGCGGCAAGCTGGGTCGTGGGTCGTGGAGCACCGATGATCGTGGGAGCTTGACAGACCGCGATGGAGCTCGATGGTGCAGCACGAGAATCGCAATGGGTTGCAGACGGAGTTGCGACGTGTTGTAGAGAAGTTGCGATGGGTTGCGGACGAAACTTCGATGGGTTACAAACAGAGCTGCAATGGGTTATGGATGGTTGAGGACGGCGACAGGTGGAGAGATGGAGAGTTATGAGAGCCGAGCGCTGGTGGAGTTGAAGGTGAAGGAGGAGATGGAGATGGAGATGGGAAAAAATCGTGGGGAGGGGGGTTTGGAGAGAAAAGGGGGAAATGAAAAAGAGAAGAGGGAGAAGAGGAGATTTTGTTTTTTTTTCTTAAAAAAAATTATTAATAAATTTTTAAATAAATTTATTTTAATAAATTTATTTACATAGAAAGTTGTAATAAGATTAATTGTATTAATAAGTTTATTTTAATAGTTTATTTTAATAATTTTATTTTAATAATTTGATTTGATTAAAAGAGGGAAATAAAATGTATTTTTATATTTTTATACTTATCAAATTAAAATTTACTATATTTGACGTTAAAAAATGTCAAGTAAAATGTACATTATACTTGACATTTAAAAACGTCAAGTAAAAGCTAATGTAAAATAATTAAAAAAATCATAAAAATTTTGCTTTCTTCAAACTATACTTGACGTTTTGTTTGCGTCAAGTAAAAGTTAGCTATAATTGACACGAAAAAAACGTCAAGTAAAATCTCCCTTATACTTGACGCGAAAAAAATATCAAGTAAAACCTAACTTAAAATAGTTTAAAAAATTCTGTGAAAAACTCCACGTTTTTTAAACTATACTTGACGTTTTCATTTAAAATGGTCAATACTTGACGTTTTTTTAATAAAAACGTCAAGTATGTAAAACTACCTAGTGTCAAGTAAAGTATATTTTGTAGTAGTGAATATATGTTGTAGCAAGACTATCGCATAGTCAATGGCCTAATAGTGCATAGACCTTCCTTCACCTTCATCTTGCATACAAGTTATTTTACATATTAATCTCGCAGCCATCTCCACCCCTTTACAGAATCTCTAGGCTTATTTAAGTAGTGTTATTTCCAATTCTTATTCTTTTATATGTTAATTGTTTATTCTTTTGTACAGCTTAATGGAGAAGTAGATTCTAGAACTAAGATTTGATATCATTTCTCTGTGTTCGATCCTAGTTCATCTAGGAAAACTTGTTGTTTCACTTATACTTGGATAAGCAGTAGGAAAACTTATACGCGATACAGACTTAATAATCGTACGATAAGAGGTACATAGTGAGTGCTTTGCATACAATGATCATGGCTAATAACTTAACGCATAGAACCAATCATGCTTATATACATAGAAACCTAAGTCTTAACGTTTCGCCATCAAAACAACGACTCATGGCCTATCCTCATCATGCCAGACTTGTTACAACCTTTATAATTAACATGTGACATAAGTGATATACAGGTAGGGGCTTCTTAATCCCCTTTGAAAGACAAGGTGATCCATCTCATTTATTACATGTGTAAAACTCTCAACGAAGCTCAAATACACGAGAACTGAGAAGGAGTTGCTTGCACTAGTTTTTGTGATCGAAAAGTTTAGGAGTTTCATTGTTGGCTCCAAAGTTACGATACACTTTTATTATTCTGCGATCAGATATCTAATGGTTAGTCAAATGGATATTGTTGCTCCAAGAATTTTATCTTAAGATTATAGACCAAAAAGGTACAGAGAACCAAGTGGTGGATCACTTGTCGTATCTTAGCAGTGAAAAAATTCAATGCGAGATGAAATAAATTAAAGACCAATATCCTGACGAACAACTTTTTTGTATTGAAGTAAAAGAGCCCCGATATGCCAACATAGTCAATTACATTCTTTACAAGATATGGCTGCATGACTTTAACAAGCCAGAAGAGAAAGAAATTGTTTGACAAATATCAATTCTATAGATGGGATAAACATTTTCTCTATAAATTGGGGCCAGACCAAATATTGAGGCGATATGTCTGTGAATATGAAACAACAGAAATCCTGACCAAGTGTCATGAAGCACCTTATGGAAGACACTTTAGCAGAAAGAAGATGGCTGCAAAGGTTCTGTAGTGTGGGTATTTCTTGCCTACTCTGTTTTAAGATGCATAGAATTTTATGATCAAATGTGACCGGTGCCAGAGGACAGGGAACTCTCTCATCACAACAAAATGCCCCAACAACCCACACTAAAAATTGAACTCTTCAATGTATGGGGAATTGATTTCATGGGGTTGTTTCCTTAATCTGGTGGCCATATATACATCTTGTTGGTTGTTAGCTATGTATTTAAACGGGTTGAAGCCATATCTTATGCGAAGAATGATGCAGTCACAATATGCAAGAGCTCTTATCATTGATGAAGGTTCCCATTTCACCAACCGCATTATGGCCAAATTGTTGTCAAAATATAATATTATCCATAAAGTTTCCACCGTCTACCACCCTCAAATAAATGGTCAGGTGGAAGTTTCCAACAAGGAGATCAAGAAGATACTGGAAAAAGTGGTAAATTCATCACGCAAGGACTAGGCAGATCACCTAGATTCTGCGTTATAGGCATACCACACAACATACAAGACGCCTATCAAAATGTCCTCGTATGCACTAGTTTTCAGGAAGACCTATCATTCACCACTAAAGTTGAAACATGAGACACTCGAGGCATGTAAAAAGTTAAATTTCGACTATCAAGCCATAAAATAGTTTAGGTTACTACAGTTTAACGAGATCCAAGAGTCGTGTTCTTGAGCCTATGAGAATGCAAAAATTTATAAAGAAAAGATGAAGACGTGGCACAATAGTTGCATTCGTAGGCACGAATTGCAGGTCAGACGAAAGATATTGCTTTTCAATTCATGTCTACATCTGTTTTCGGGTAAACTTTGTTTGTGATGGTCATGACCATTCTTGTTCAAGACAATCTTTCCACATGGTGCTATGGAGATCACCTCCCTAGACGAGAGTAATTGATAACTTGTAGAAATCCAAGTTGAAATCGTGAAGAACACGTGAGGAGATTACAATAATAGAAAAGCATCAAAGGTGAGTTTTTCTTTTAACCCTATTTTATTTCATTTAATGGTTGTAATGCATGTTAATCACTAAAGTGTTTAGTTGTAATTAGAGTAAAATCTGATCCTTATTCCGCTGCGCATGTGTCTACCATTTCCATCAAAACAGAGGCAACACTCTCATATGTTTTATTTATGTATAAGCCAAAAAGATTACACCAACAGTAGTAATAGGAAAATAACAGACAACGACAATATAAAAAACCATACCAACCCCTCTAGAACACGCTACATAGTTTTCCTGGCTTACAGCCGCCTTCCTCTCAAAAGATATTCATCACAAAAACCTAGCTACCAAAACCTATAGAGGCCTATTTATATCTCACCTCACAATCCTCCTCGTGGGCCCCACTTTCATAGCCTTTTTCTATTATTCTCTGATCATTTGCCATTTGAGCTTTTACCATTTTGCCCATTCTTTTGTAAGTGTGTCACGATAGGAGATCTTACATATTTTAAATAAATTGAACATCTCTTCTCCAATGAATAGATCGTCTAGTCTTCAACAAATTAAGCATCTCTTCTCTAACGAATAAATTGTTTCGTCTTTAACAAATTGAACATTTCTTCTTCAACAAATTGATTGCCTCTTTTTCAACAAATTGAGCTTTTCTTTTCCAATTTTTATTCTTCAATAATAAATCGATTGTATCGTCATCACAACCTAAAGATTTATCTTTTCAAAGATTTGAATATTTAAAAAAAAAAATTGATAGTTTCTTAACCATCTACAATTAAAGATTGATTCTAAAAGATATTAACAAGTCCAAACACTAATCTTAAAGATTAATACTTTTCTTAGAGATTGTAACACTTAGATTACAAATCAATTAGAGAATTATACATTAGAGATTGTAACACTTAAATTACAAATCAATAATATAAAGTTTATTTTCACGAATTGTAATTTCAGTTGAAATTTTGTGCGAACAACATCTTTAGTTGTTTCAATTAATTAACTTTTTATTTAATTGATCCATAAATATTAATACTTTTCTTTTCTTTATGTGCGGTGAAGGAATCAAACTTAGGACTTTAATTCTATCGGTGTAAGTTTTATATGTCAGTTTAACCATTTTCATGTTTGCCTAAATATTTGTACAATTAGGTAGTTAGATAGCAAATTTTACAAAATATTTACAACCTATAGTAAATTCTATCCGTGATAGTTATTGATATGCTATAGTGATAGAAGACTATCATTGATAGAAGACTATTATTGATAGAATCCAAAATTTTGCTATAGATTGTAAATATTTTAATTTATTTTGCTATTTTTATAAATGCCCCTTGAACTAACCTTTGGTCTTAAGCAATTAGTGCTAAAGTAGAGTTTTATTTAAAAAAGAAAAAAGAAAAAAGAAATTAAAAAATATAAAGGTATAGAACTTATAAGTTATATATATATATGTATATATATATATATAAAAGGGTATATAAAACTTTAACTCAAACTGGATCTAAACCATAAATTAATTTTTTAAAAGAGAAAAAAAAAACCCTTAAAACATTACTTTTATAAAAGAAAACGTAGAAACATACTTCGTGTTTAGGTTATTAAATATATTATTTAAAAGGAGAATTATTCTGTCCCACGTGGTAGTGCATCAAACGTTAGCTAAGCTTAAAACTAAAATGTAATTATCAATTATCAATTACGAAATTGAAAATTAAAAATAATTATTGAGAAAAATATTAAATTAAAATAGTAGTTAGTCAACGGTAGAAGGAGTTGAAAACGATGGCCTCGGTGGGTAAGAAGCAACAGCAAATTAAAAAAGGCGATTTTGGAAACTTGAAATTGAAAACTACGTGTCGGTTTTGAAGGCACGTGAGTGACAGGTACGGCCGGTTTGATTTGGTGATTTTGGTTTCCTATTCGCGAAAACCCGTAGATTCCAATTTTTCTCCAACTCTCATCCTTTTGTTTTACGCTCTCTCTTTTTTCTATTTTCACTCTCCACATTCCACTCATTATTCTTTTCATTAATTTATGATAAATTTTCATAAATATAACTTTTCATTAATTTAGGATAAATTTTCATAAATATAACAAATCGACAAAATATTAACGATTCGTGTAACAAAATAAAAAAATACGTGAAATTGATTATTTTTGTTAAAACTTTAGATTTGTCCTTTTTTATCACCATCTTTCTTCCCTTTTCTACTGTGATTTTTTTCTTTTTCTTCTCTACGATTTTTTTTCTTTCCATCATCTTTTCTTTTCTTCTTCAGTTTTTTTTCTTTTCATCGTCCTTTTATCTTCTTCTACATTTTTTAAAAATATTTATGTTTGTCCTTCCTTTCCATATTATTTTTTTTTTGTAATTTTTATTTTCTTTTCATCGTCTTTTTCTCTCCTTTTGCAATATTTTTCTTATTTTTTTCAAAATGTTATTTGGTTGTTTTTCTTTTCTGTCCATCATCTTTTTCTCTCCTTCTGCAATTTTTTTTAATTTTTTTCAAACTGTTATTTGCATGTTTAAGATCGTGTGCCAAATATAAAATATCGTGAAAAAAATTCGTTGGGATAGTGGGTCACCAAATGTAAACAATCGTGTACCAAAGAATCTTGAAAAAATTGTTGAGATTTGGCTATCCAAATTTAAACCATCAAATCTAAACGATAGTGTGCCAAATCAAAATGATCGTATGTCAAATCTAAACGATCGTGTACCAAAGAATTTTGAAAAAAATCATTGAGATTTGACTACACAAATTTAAACGATCAAATCTGAATGATCGTGTGTGCAAAATCTAAATAGTCGTTTGTCAAATCTAAATGTGTAACACCCCGAAACTAGTAAGTTTACTTTAATGTTTTTGTATGTTGATTTGTGGGTGTTATGTGTGATATTTTCTTTTGAATTGTTAAAGTTTGAGTTTTGGAATGATTCTTGGTAAATTTAGTTTGTAAATTCAAGCATTATGAGTGATGAATGGTTATTTGTGTAATTTAAATGATAGAGGGATAAGAAATAATTATATTATGGGATAATATAATTATTAAGGAAAAGTGTGTTTGTTTTGGAACAAGAGAAAGTTGATGGTTATGAATGGGTTATTAATTGAGGAGAGAGAAGAAGTATGTTTTTAGAAAAGAAAAGAAGAAAAGGGAAAAGATGGATATATTGATGATGATAATAAAGGTAACTTGAAAAAGGGGAAAATAGAGATAATTAGGGGATTATTTTATTATTGTTTATCCTTAAAAAAATAAAACCCCTCATGAAGCGTGCACCATCTTTATCATCTCATCCCTTCTTCCTCTCAAACCCTAACCACCTTTCCCTCCATTGTCGCCTCCGATCTCCGCTGCGAAACAGGCTGCCGCTCTCCGTCGTGTGCAACTACCGTCAGTCGAAGTCGGTCCGCCTCGCCAAGAGGTACGTTCGCGCGCCACCACTAGCCTTCGTCGACGGTGTCTCCATCGGGTTTCTCCTCTGCCGAGTCACGCACCCCAACCGCCAGCCGTTTTCGACAGTCGCCGGAGCAACGTTTCTCACCGCTGTAAACTACCCGAGCCAGTTCCATCGCCACAAGCTGCGCCTGAGCCGGATTCGTCTCCACAAGTCGCACCGAGCCGATCTCCTCTCAATGAGCCGCACACCCGAGTTATCCCTATTGTGAGCCATTTTTGTGTGAGTTCCTTTGTTGGTATTTTTGGTTGGGTTTGGCACCCCATTACACACTTTTATCCCAAATAAGATAAGTTATAGATCTAAGTAAATTTATGTGCTTGAAGGTTCAAGCATAATTTAAGGAATCGAAGCTGGAAATTCGTCCAATTTAATTTGTGTGGGATTTCAACCATAACCTTAGGGGTAAGTTGGATAAGCTTGGTTGCAAATTATACAGTAGGGGGTAGTAGCAAAATTATTAATTTTTAAATTGTGTTCATGGTTAGGGCTAAGTAGTGGAGGAACTTGACTGACCAGGGAATTGTAATATTTTTAGCAAAAACTCAAGGTAAGAGACTTTTTCCTATACTTTGAGATAACTATTTTACGGTTGAGATACAAATCATACAATATCCCTGTTACAGAATATGATTGACTATGTTAGCTTCCTGTACAGAATATGATTGATTATGTTATTTTGAGTTGTGTATGACTGAGCTAATGTGTAATGTGATGTTGAGCATGTATAGTCTATAGTGTTCTGTTATGCTTGATTGTTAGAATCGTACCATATGGGTGTCCCTTGGGGTCACCACCTATGTATGCCTGTGTGGTTAGTTTGAGATGTGATTCGACGGGGTCACATACAGCCCGACTCTCATTTAGGATGGTTCCTTTGGAATCACCGAGAGCTCAGATGTATCTTAGGGGGACCACTGGATAGTGTACGTTCGGGAGCACAATAGAATGTGGTACTATATTACAGGATTCTCACGAGAGGCTAACAGACACATAGTAAGACAGATAGTGGGTCTCTTACTGAGTATAAATTTTACTCACTCTCTAAATGTTTTATTTTCCAGGTAAGGGTAAAGGCAAGGGTAAGCTGGCGAGTGATCAGAAGTGACCGTGGTTCGCCATAGGGAACAGTTCCAGTTCTTTTTCGCATTTAAATTTCAGTTGTTATGTTTTCAGAAGTTGTTTCAAATTCAGGTTTAACTATTTTTAAATATTTCCATTTGTTTTTTGGCCCAAACTAGTATTTTGACTTGTCATATGACATTTAATTCCATTATTTCGTTTTCCCTTTATAGACATTTTATTTCACAAATTACTTAAAGATGTCCACCTATGTTTTAGTCTTTATATATATATAAAAAAAAAAGTATGGTTAAAGGATAAGGTCACCAGCTAGTATACAGTTGGAGGCATTACAAAATGATCATATACAAAGAATCTTGAAAAAACTTGTTTAGACTTGGGTATGATCAAATCTAAACGATCGCGTAGGAAATAATTGCCAAATCTAAACGATTGTTTTCTAAATATATTACACGCACGTTTCCCAAATATATCAGGTGCGATAGATGTCAATTAATCGGGGGACATTTTTGATATTTTCCATTGTGGACCTGTGAATTTTTTCTGTTTTCGAAATTATTCTATAGGGTGTAAATATTTTGCCGCTTTGTTATATTTTTTAAAAGACCCCTCAACTAAATTAGGTTCTAACCTACAATTATTTAAAGAACCTAATTTAATTAAGGGGTCTTTTAAAAAATATAACATAATGGTAAAATATTTACCGTCCGTGTAACAAAATGAAAATGTCCATGAAGGTGGACATTTTTTTAAAAATATTCAAGGTTTGCTTTTCCTTTTCATCATCTTTCTTCTCTTCCTCTTCTACAATTTTTTTTCTTTCCATCGTCTTTTTCTCTTCTTCTTCTGTAATTTGTTTAAATAATTTAATTTATCATTCCTTTCCATCTTTTTTCTTGTGCAATTTTTCTTTAATTTTTTTCAAATTGTTATTTGGTTCAAGTTCGTGTACCAACTATAAAAGATGTATTTTTTTAAAAAATTATTATTTGGTTGTTTAAGATCATGTGTCAAATATAAAATATCCTAAAAAAAATCGTTGGGATATTTGATAGCCAAATCTAAACGATCATGTACCAAATATAGAAATCTAAATGATCGTGTACCAAAGAATCTTCAGAAAATCGTTTAGATTTTGGTAGACAAATTTACACAATCAAATCTAAACGATCGTGTACTAAATATAAAGGATCGCGTATCAAATCTAAACGATCGTGTACCAAAACATATTGAAAAAAATTGTTGAGATTTAGCTACCCAAATTTAAATGATTATGTACAAAATATAAACGATCGTATACCAAAATTGTTTGAAAAAAATTGTTTAGATTTGACTACCCAAATTTAAACTATCGTGTACCAAATCTAAACGACCGTGTACCAAAAAATCTTGAAAAAATCGTTTAAATTTGGCTACCCAAATTTAAAAGATTAAATCTAAATGATCGTGTACCAAACAATAGCCAAATATAAATGATCGTGTACCAAAGAATCGTGAAAAAAAAATGTTTAGATTTCGCTACCCAAATCTAAACGATCGTGTAGGAAAGAATAACCAAATCCAAACAATCGTTTACCAACTATATTACGTGCACTAGGTGCCAATTAATCACGGGGCATTTTTGGTATTTTCCATTTTTGGCTTGTGGGCTTTTTTCGTTTTCGAAATTGATCTATACAGTATAAATATTTTACCACTTTGTTATATTTTTGAAAACATTCTTCTGTTTATTTTTTTATTTTTTTATTTTTCTAAGTCTGCAAAAATCGTTTCTTTTAAAGAAAGAAGGAAATTGATGTGACATTGGATGCTGAAACATTATAAAATGTAAATGTTGTTTAGAACTAAATAGTTGTTTGTTATGACAAATATTGACTCGTTTAAAGATAGCTTATTCTCAATCCCCATCATGCATATATTTACTACTTTTATATTTTTATACAGAATATCAAAGTAGACTTCAATATGAACCCAACGACACGAAAATCACCTAATTCAAAGTTCAAACGAAGAAGAACGGGCAGATTTCTTAAGGCAAAAACAACGTTGTTTTGCCTTATCCGCGCGCACATCCCTCAGATCACGGGTTCGTGTCTCCCCTCACACACAAATTAATCATCTCATTTGAGCCTTCAATCCATGTCTTTTCATCTAAGCCTATCTTTGTGTGCCACGTGGCACAATCTCCTCACGTGCGCCCCTCAACCACTTGAGTTCGAATCTCAGCCAATGCATTTTTATTTTTTCCTCCAATTTTTAATGGCAAATTCGTAATTATTTGTCAAATTTCTAAAATTTCTTCATTTTCGGGATTTTAAAGTAGGAATGGGCCTTGATAGTGCAATTTTAGGCCCATTTGCTATAATTCCTCAATTTTTCCTATAAATACCCATAATAACTCCTAATTTCACATAGAATTCAATTCAATTTCACCATTCTCTCCAAAATTACTCTCAATTTCTCCAAAATTCCAAGTTCTTTACTCATTTTGTAATTTTCGGATCTTCAACAAATTTTCCAGAATTATTGAAGATGCAAGGCTAATTTCTTGAGGTAATTTGGGCTTAGGTGATTCTAATTTTTTAGAATTTCATTACTTTTATTTTTTATTGTAATTACGGTTTGATTAATCTTTGATCTTGATGTAATTTTTGTTGAAATCATCAATCATTTGTATCAAGAATTAGATCTTTGGATCAATTTCCTTAATTCTTATAATTTTGATTATTGATCTTTAATTTTTTGATTCAATATTTGTAACCAATTTACCTTAAGTATATCAATTAGTGCAAGATTAATTGAATTGCTTGTTTTTACCCAAAAATTCTCTTGATTCTTGATTGTATCTCTCCCATTCTTGAAATTGTTTGATGTCTTATGAATTTCAATTGTTCTTTAGTCAATTCTTGGAAATGAAATGCATTCTTTTTTAGTGCACAAATTAATTCTCATTTAATTCCTTGGTTGCATTATTATGAATTATCCTGTAATCTTCTTCAAAGAACAATTAGGGGTTTAGTTAAAATTGCAAGAATTAAACTAATCTCCCATGAAATTCATCTCTATTTTTGAATTTTGATTCAAAATTCCTCCAAGATCAAGCAATTTGATCTTGTGAGAAATCTTGAATAAGAAATCCCCTCTTAATTAAGCATGATTCAACTCCCTTTATTTTCATTGATTCAATAATAAGATTGGATCGATGACTAAGCTCATTCCTTATTTCTCTTCTTGAAATTCAATCTTGAATATCTCTTTTTGGGAATTGTATTGCAAACTAAATTCCCCTTCTCATTCTCCCTTATAATTTCTCCAAAAATTGTTTTCAATGCTTTTCTTTTCTTTTTGTTACTAATTTCATTCTTTTCAAGCATTACATTCAAGAAAATATCTATCCTACACACTCTTGGGTTTGACACACGTGCTTGCACCTTTCTATGGTAAAAGTGATGGAAATGGTAAGCATGCGTAGCGAAATTAGGATCGAATTTTACTCTGATTACAACTAAACATTTTAGTGATTAATATGCATTACAACCCTTAAAGAACCAAAATAGGGTTAATAGAAAAACTCACCTTTGATGCTTTTCTATTATTGTAATATTCTCATGTGCTCTTCACGATCTCCTCTCGAAATCAAAATTGGGACTACCACTAGTGTTGACCCGTTATTCTCTGAACTTAGAACCGAGTTGTGGGACTCAAATGGTGGACAAAATAGAGAGGGAGATGGATTTAGGAGGAAGAATTTGTGGTGGGTGAGAAAAGGAAATTGGTTTGATTTTTCAATTCCAAATTACAAAATCAATTTTTTTAACCAAAACAACAACTAAAAATCCATCCTTTAATTTTCATTTACAATCCATTCCTTTTATAAGCAAACTACATGCAAAATTTGCATGTAGTGAGCTTTCACTCTCCACACTTGGCATATCACCAAGTAGG
>JBBPDI010086613.1:0-12810 GCA_037974545.1 Cucumis variabilis
ACGGGATCACCACCTTTTTATATCCTGCGGGATTATTTGACTGATATGTGTTTCTGCAGAACACTAGACTGATTATGTGTCCTTCGGGGCTTTAGATTGATTATGTGTATCCTACGGGATCACAAGACTGTGACTGTGTAGGGTACTCCATTAGGGATCTAATAATTTATTTTTTCCCTAACGAGACCAGTAGTGGGTCCCTTACTAAGTATGTTGTACTCACCCTTTTATGTTTAATGTTTTTCAGGCAAAGATAACAAAGGAGGTAGACCGACGAGAGACAAGAAGGAGGCGTGACTGCCATTGGAATGTTGTTCAAAATGCTTCCGCCTATGTTTTGTTGTTTTCTTTAGGACATGAGACTGTTTAGAAATTTTTTGTGATTTAGCAGATGTTATGAATTTTTTTTTTTTTTGCTAACTGTACTTCTAAAATTTTGATTGATTGAAATAGGGCCCGAACAAAGATTTTTGATGTTATTTGACTTTGATGGATTTTATAAAGACTCATGTTTAAAAGAAGTATTTTTCTATTAAAGTAATGACCACAGTTTAGTTCTAAATGTTGGATCGTTACAGCTAGTTTATTATTGTTAATTATCTTTTAAAGAAAGAGAATTCAAAAACCAGACAAATAATTAGGAAACGTCAACACCAGAAGCTTTCTCTTTCAAAACAAATACAAGCATCTTGTGTACAAAAGAATTCTAGAAAAACTTATTAACTACCATACAAGAAGACTCACTCAAATCAATCAAATCTTTTAGACACAATTCAACTTGAGCAAAGCGTTAGATTGTCGTTACTAGCTAATATCTAAGATAGAGAATTCAGATTTCGTTTTATATTGTTTAGATTCATTAGATGATATGAGTTTGACAAATAATCTGGATTTTGTTTCTTAAAATCATTTTTGGATTCTATGATCTAAAAGGTGCAAATTCTAAAAAAAACTTTTTTTATATATATTTTCATTATATCGAGAATTTGAATTTTATATTTTAAAAAGTAGAATTATATTAAAAACCTTTACAAAAATATAATATGTCAATATGTTACAAGCTCAATTCATATTTATTAAATGTAATATGTATTATGTAATGTATTATAAATCATATCATTATACAAAATAATAATTATATAAATTTTTAGATTAAGTTACAAATTTGGTCCGTATGGTTTAAAACGATAGAATTTGATCCTTTTGGTTTGATAAAATCATAGAAAATAGTCTCATTCAAGTTGGAACTATTTATAAAAGTTATCAAATCATAAGAACTATATATAAATTTTTATCAAACTAAAGGCTAAATTCTAAGAGGCTGTTTGGACCCCAAGTTATCACTGTGGGATTGGATAATTATAACCGTAAACCTAATAACTCAACCCACGTTTGCGACCCAATTTATGGAAACCCTAGGTTTAGGGTTTTCATAGTTCCCGATTTACCCCTAAACCCTCCATTCTTCCTTCCTCAACCCCTCTGTCTTCTTCCTCTCAACTCGTCTTCAACCTTTTCCTCAACTCAAAATCTTCCCTTCTTCCCTTTAATGGACCGTGATTTTTCTAATAAATCTCTTCGTTCATTATCTTGCTGGAAAAAAAATTACTATCCGTGTGCAAAATCTTCCATTCATCTCTTTAATTCGGTTGTGGTCTTCCTCATAAATCACACTCTGGCGTTCGATTTCTTGCCAGAAAAAAAATTATTTAGGGCTTCCACCCTTTTGTGTTTTCTATCAACTTCATGTTATATGCTTGTTTAACATTCATTTGAATGAATTGATGTGGCTTTCATCGTTCTATTATTAATATTACTTTTCTAATCCGATTGTATGAGGAGTGCTTGAAAGATGTTATAGAGTTTTTACTACTTAGAGGACATACACGACTTATTCCTCAAGGTGGACTTGAGGACTTGAGAAGTTTCCAGATGCCACACTCAATGGGAAGCATCTTGACATCTACAACTTGTATAAAGAGGTATGGTCCTCAAATTTCCAGATAGAATATTGATTCATCTTTTTTGATATTTTAATTGCAAAGACCCACACAGAAAGTGTTGCTCTGCTTCGTCATAGGTGGTCATCTGAGGAGGCTTTCACGTGGACAATGGTATATCAACAAAAAGGGGTAGATCTTCTCTAAAATGCACAATTACACAATGACCAATAAAATGACTGTATGTACTACAAGCCTTTTCTCATAGATTTGTGACCCTTATGATGTTATTTTTCTACCCAACCTAAGTTACATAAATCTGTTGGTAGATGAAACATGTTTCAATTTTACGAATTTCATATGCTGGAAAGAAGTTGATCCTATATGTTCTTACAAGGTGTTGGAAATACACTGAAAAGACATTATGAAATTTGAAAATGCAAGGGTTTGAAATTTGGTTAATTACATTTCTGTGATGGTTTGAATTATTTGCTTCTGTTTACTTTGCAAGATTATACCAAAACAGATGGGCTAGAGTATGTTTGTCCACATTGTAGTATTACAACTTACAAGAAGAAACCACATCGAGTAGCAAATGGGTCTCTGCAAGGAATAACAAATCCATGGATACCTTGATTCAGTTTTGGCCTTTCCATCTCGAGGTTTCGCTACGTTATTTTTGTTTTTGTCTTTTCGTCTATTCTTATTCTAAACGAGAAATTATTTGTTCTATCGGCTCATAAATGAGTTTTGTTTTATATTGATATGCTGCTAAACCCATTAGCTGGAAATTTATAAGACTGAGGATGAAAACTCAGAAGTGAAGAAAAGATGTAAAGACTAGAGCACACAAAGAGGACTTCATTATAGGTTCTTTTTTGACCTCTTCTTTGTATAGGTAATAGTTTAGGAGTAAAGTTAGCAGCAGCATGGCAGTTAACTTTTCTAGGAACAAGGCACTATAAAATACTTCTCTTCTTGTAGCTAAGCCATGAGTGATGTATTTTAATGAAGAATTTACCATTATTTTGTATATGATATGACGATCCAAGAAAAGTAGATCAAATAATCACTACTTCAAACATTCCCTTTCCTTCATTTTCATTTATGTAATTTTTAAAATTGAAGTTTTTTTATCAGTTCTTCATCCTTTTGTTTATCCATATTCTACATTTTGAATTATTTCATTCATCAATGAAATTTTTCTTTTGAAAAATAAAATTTTTAAAACAATAAAATAATTCATTTTGATATGTTTATAAATATTTTAGTTCATTTTGCTATATTTAAAAATATTATTATTTATTTATGAAACATTAAAGAATGTTTGGCATAAAAAGTTCTACAACAAAAGAATGTATTAACCTTCTGTCCAAAATAACCCATTACCCATGGCAAACCATGCAAAGGTGTGACAAGATATATGCTATTCAAGCCATCCACTAAATCATATTTAAGAAATCTCAATATCAACTAGTGTAGAACAAATCTAATTAACCACACATCTTTTGTTCCTAAATATATACATATGTTAGTTGTTGGTATCATCTTGGAGAGAGATGTTTTTTATCCTAAACATTACCATATATTAGTTGTTGGTATGATTTGGAGAGTTATTTCTTACAAGAAAAAAGAGAGAGAGAGAATGTGCCAAAAAGTGAGAAAATAAAAAGAAGTAAAAAAATAAAATAAAAAGACAATTTAATGAAATGTAATGACTACTTCAATAATGTTGAATATGGACATTGTCATTAGAGAAATTAAGGAAAATCGTTTCATGGTAGGACGGTTTGGTAAATAAAAAATATGCAATTTCTATATTGGATTTAGAATATAAATTTGAACAAAAATAAAAAATAAATTTTAAAAAATAACTTTCACAACACTACCCACATAACTTTTCCCTCAAACACATCTTATCATAAAACTATCATAACACTACCTAAATGACCCTTCCCCCAAACACATCTTATCATAACAGAACCCTTCCCCCAAACACATCTTATCATAACACTTCTTTCAAACACATCTTATCATAACACTATCATAACTCTACTTACCTAACCCTTCCTCCAAACACCTTTTGTCATAAAACTAGTTTTATCATGACCTTAATCCTTCCATAACTCAACCCTTCCCCCAAACGCACTCTAACATTCTCCAAACAATAAAAATTACAATTACAATATAACCAATTTTTTAAAACATAGGTTATATTCATAAATAAATTAATAATAACTTATTGTCAACTAAATCTTATATATAGTGGATAAGTAAGACTAGTTTTATGATATATAGATATATAAAATGAAATAGATTTAAACATTTTTTTAAACTAGAATCCAATTTTTTAATCTGCCACCAAATGCATATATGAAAACAAAAATACAACTATGTTTTCGTTGGATCCTCCGTTTTTAAATACTCTACCAAACATGCTTTAAATAATTAATTATATCCATGTTAAAAATGTTTTCAAAATCATTGTCACACTATAGATTTTGTTTTTAGTAGGACTCTAATACGTCTAAGAATTAATTTAAAAGAAGTATAATGAGTTAAATTTGACTATTGAAATTATATTTAAATTTTCACTCCATAATTTATGAATTATCTTAAACGAAAGCATGAAAGTAAATATATAGTTTTAAAAAATTAAAATTAAAAGTGTAAATGTTGAAAGTCAACAAAATGAAATATAATTGATTTGTAGCCAAATAGTTAATTGTATGAGATGGTTTTGTGAGCAAATTAATAATAAAAAAGAATGTTTGATTTGAGAAGAAAAAGTAAAACTCTTTGAATGAAAAATAGAAGAAAGAAATGGAAAAGATGTGGGGGAAAAGTAGAGGGTGGGAAGGGATTGAATAGACAGAAGAATGAAAAAGGGAAAAGAAAATCCAATGTGTTCAAAGTTCAAACAAAGGAATCCCCGACAACCTCTCCTATTTTCAATGCATTTGTCTCCATTCACTAATATCATTATTCATTCAAAACAAATCTCTCTCTTCTTTTTTTTTCTTTCTTTCCAAATTAATAAATAAACATTTTACAGCTTTAGTTATATATTATTTATATTGTAATTTACATTGATTGTTATTAATTATTTTCTGTCTGGGGAATGTTTTTACCCTATAGTGAAAATATTTATTCATCCTCAAATCATGTTGATGCCACATATAAAAAAAAAAGGAGACATGTGAATCAAAATTTCATATCATGACTTCAACTAATATCTAATATGCATATGTTTGTTTTTGTTTTGTTTAATTAAGGCTAAATTACTCAGAAAAAAATTATATTTGCTATAAAATAAAAAACAATAAAACTAAATAAAAACAATGAAACAACATAAAAGAAGAATAGGAAAAATAGTATAGAAAACAATTGTGCTGTCTCTACAAATGATCTCTACATTCTACCACCTCTCTATTTATAGGGGTGTGAGAATAATGATTACAAAATCAAATATAAATAGGGGACAAAAAAGTTATGAAAATTGATGGAGAGGTTAGTGGATGAATTTGTAACCTATAGGAGGTTATGGATCTAATAATATTTAACTTTGATTTAGAATATTCATATACTCCCCATTTAGATGTCTATGTTATATAAAATAAATGTCTCGTTAAAACTTTACTAGAGTACATCATTTTATATACTTTAATAATTGTCTCATTAAAAACATTATTAAGAAGACCCAATGGGAAAAGGCATAGTCAAGGGAAAAAAAGTGCAATATTTTTACTCCCCTCATGAGTACATCACTTGAGTTCTCGGAGTTGTCACATTTCAATGTTGTGCTTAAACTTTTCAAATTTGGTGTTGGTAATGCCTTTGTAAATAAGTCTGTCAAGTTGTCTTTTAAAGAATTTTGTTGAATATTGATGTCATCATTTGATGCTTTGTCTTCGTATAAGAACACTATTGGCTAGTTTTGTACATCATCAATATAGCAACATGATTTAAAGTAGTTGTTCTAATTTGCTTCACAAGCTACCATAGATAATATAAAACATCTTCTATATGTTCTAAGTAACTCGTGTAAGATCTAGCTCGCATGGTTTAGATAAATAACCTATATCTTCATAATCAACTAGATCACAATTAGATCTAATAAAATAAAATAAATTAATGTGAGCTAATAATTCTTAAATTAAACATAACAAAGTTTAATTCTACCTCAATATTTTTGGAGAAATACTATTTTTTATGTAACAAAATTACTAAAGATATTACAACAGGTAGTGTATAAACTAGAGATATAAGTCCACTTATTTCTCAAAGTTATGGTTCTTCAAGACCTCAAGTTCTTCATTATCTTTCTGATATCATATGATATAATTTTTTTTCACATGGCCAAGTGAATGAACTATCCTAGGAAAGTTCAATGATATAACTAGTCCAATTTCATTTACTATATGTTTTATTTGCAAGTTAAGACAAAACGTATAATCTCAAATTCTTTCTAGAGAAATTCTATTGTCTTTGAAATCTATTCGGGAGTTTATACTCAAATCATCAAATTGTGATTTCTTTTAAAAGCATATGGACAAATAGCAGTAATTTTTGTACCCTTATATCAACAAAAATGTAATAAGATGATGATGTTTGTCTGGAATATTTTATAACTTTCTTGTTATTGAATCATACGATTTTAGAACCTTTAATCCTTCAGGGATAGAATTATTAATAGATTCATATAAATATATAATGATTACATCCATAAGGCGTATGTTAAGCTTTCAATACACAGTAGGATATGTTAGATATCTTATGGTATTGTATCCACCATATGAGAATATGTAT
This sequence comes from Cucumis variabilis, assembly GCA_037974545.1. Lineage (NCBI taxonomy): Eukaryota > Viridiplantae > Streptophyta > Magnoliopsida > Cucurbitales > Cucurbitaceae > Cucumis > Cucumis variabilis. Next base: position 6,750 of record JBBPDI010086613.1, read on the forward strand.
CTCTCATATAACCAATACCAGTTCTTTGCGAGAATTATTATGGAACTTGTTCTATTTTCTATTTGTTTTTCTTACAAATATTTACTTGTATTCTGCATGTTCAACATTTTCTAAATGTCTAAACTACTAGTTCTCACGATTTGAAATATAAGTTTATTTTGATTGGATTGTTTCTTTTCAGATAAGTCAATCCTTTCTACTGTGTCGTCGCGACATTATTCAATATGTCTAAGTACATATTACTTATTTTCATAAATAATATTGTGAGCAACATTGTATGCAAAAATGTTGTCAAGTTATTTAAGTATAGTTCCATTTTTTTTCTTGTCATGACATATAATTTTATCGTAATCTCTTTACTATCCTTATTTACTTTAAGATTCTTATGAGTACTCATATTCAGGATTTCTTCTAGAATATTTATATTCTTAACTGAGGCATTAATTGACTACTTCTTCTTCAAGGATCTTTCTTTTTGGAATTTGCATTTGTCTATCACGCTTCAAGCATGTAGTATTGACAACTTGTTGCACTGGGATATCATTCTTAGATGGTATCTTTGTGACCACTATAACTTAGTCACTTTCTTACAATTGTAAATGTTCTATAAATATGTCTGTATTTGATTTATAATATTTTACAAATGAGTTATCTTTTGAACTTTTAGTTTAAAGTAATCTGTATGATGGTTAAAATGAGACAATACTTATATATTTCATTCAATTTATTTTTCAACATTTTCTGAGTTTCTCTCCCTAATGTTGGAAAATTGTCTCATTAATGAGAACCAGTAAATTGCATAGTAAATATATAATCCATGCGGAGTTTAATTGTTCAATCATCTTAAGCATGATCTCATACAGATTTAGAAGTTTTGCTATTCAAACATAAACTACAATATGTTCATTCACTTATCTCAATTAATTATCAAAACTTTGAGATGTAAACTCACTAGCTTCTCAAAACGAAATAGCAATTAAGTATATATTTGACCATATCAACAAAATGAACCAACAAGAATTAATAAACCATGAATCTCTTCCAAAAGCACGAGAGTTTCAATTTCAATTTTCACTATTGAGAGTTTGATAATTAACCTCTTGAAAACAAGAGACCTTGACAATTTATTATACATGAAAAAATCTTCTAGTTCTTCAATGGATGTCAATGTATATTTTCAATCATCAATTTCATTATTAACCCCAAAATGACTCTCATGTCAAATAAAATTATATTTGGATCAATGAACTTCAAGTTCATTGTTCAATATATATCGATTACACGAATGTGTGTGTAATATAATTCGTGTGTGTAATATAATTTAAAAGTAAAAGTAGACAAATTTTCTATATGCACTATCAGCAAAAGATTATATATAATGTATGCACATCGCATATATTATTATTATAATCAATGTCTCTAGATGCTATCGATTGCAACCTATACATTTCCAATTTACTAAACTTCTCTTTGATAGATTTACAAAGATAGTAAAGTATATCAAGACGAAGTCTTGAAGACGTATTGTTTACTTTTAAGTATAATATTTATAGATGTACTATATGCAACACATAAATATTAATTATTCTTATTCTCACCAAGAGATTCAAAACAAATCTAAAATTTCACCCATATACAAATGGGTAAAAAGAATAATCATCTTTTCAGAAGATTGTAAGTAATTTGTGACATCCAAAAAATATAATATTTAGAAGGTTAAAATGAAAACTATGATCTCTTCTAGAGATACAAATACTTTCTCAAAGTTTGATTTCATATATCGTTCTCCTTTTCATCACTAAGGATTTTAATTTTTTTTTCAAATAGGCTCTTAGTGTACGGTAAGTACAAAATTATTGTATATTTTGTATCACACATTTGGAAAATAAAATTCTCATATAAATATGTATGGTTCTAATCAAATCAACACTTCTTCTCTATTGGCATAATTTTAATCTTTCTAAATATTGTAACATTCACTTCAGGGAAAGCTATTAAATTATTTGATCAAAATTTATTCTTTTTTTTAAAAAAAAAACATATGCTTATATGCTCAATATCTAATACAATGATAAACTTTGTCTCTTAAATTGTTGTTGCAACAACAAATATATTTTGATATGTGCAACTACAAGTGCAAGATAAAAACACTGAACACTAACTGATTTATGCAACTTTAGATGAATTAAATCAAAATTGGGTTTAAAAAGTAATTTACTATTATACATAACATTCATAAACTTTGTCATAGGAGATTTTAATCAAATATATATAATCACTATATATAAAAAACTTAATAATCACTGAATTCACATGAGAATAATTTAAATATTCAATAATCAATAAGTTTTAACACAAGCATGAAAAACAAACAAAATTAAAAACAATATTAAAAAATTATTCTCATATATGGAAAATAATAATAACATTATATAATCTTTAATATATATATATAGAAGATAAATATTACCAATATTTGTCCAGTAAAATGAAATTCAGAAAACAAATATTCTAATTTAAACTTTCATATAAATTATTTAGAAAAAATCTCAATAAAATATTTCAAATATAAGATTAAATTTAAAAATAGGATGTACCAATTTACTATATTCTTAATGACATTTTGTATGCAACAATTTTAAACATATACCACAAACATGAATTAATGGTTCTAGGAGATAAATTTAAATTACATTGATTAGAATTTAGATTTCATAACATTTTTTTAATTATTATTTACTCGTAAACTTACGTAGCAACCTTGAAAAAGAGTATCTCAACAAATACGAAAAATTGTCAAATAAAATAGTAACCACACATATATGCATATACTTCACATAGAATTTAAGTTTGAATATATACTCCAACACATGTCATGATATACATATCAAATGCACCCAAAAATTTAACATCAAAATGTTTTACCATGAAATGTCATACCTAACTTGAAACCAAATTAACACTAGAAGAAATTTTCCCTTTAATGTCGGTTTAAAACCGACATTAATGGCCTTTAGTGTCGGTTTGGAATTGATATCTATGCTAGCGTTATTAAAGGCCTTCAATGTCGTTTTTTCTTTGATGTCGGTTTAAAAACGATATTAATGGCCATTGATGTCGATTTTAAACCGACATTTTTTATGGTGTTATTGTAGATCTATAGTGTCAGTTTGACTTTGATATCGTTTTAAAATCGACATTAATGAGGCCTATGATGTCGTTTTAAAACGACATCAATGGATATCTTTAATGTCTGTTTTAAAACGACATCAAAGCTTTGTTTAGTCCTTTTTTTAATTTATTTTTTTTAATTATTGCATTATTGCACTATTGTCCTGTCGAAATCGATATTATTTGTCACTAATTACGACATGAAATGTTTGTCATCGAATATTAAAAAAATATTAAAAAAAATTGTTACACACTTGCTAGTTGTCTACCACTTCATGGAAAATCTTATATATTATTTCTATTTCATCTGCAAGACAAAAGATCAACACCTACAAAACCATCATACACTTACACATGCATGGAAAATAATTAATTTTTATAGCTATAGAATTCATCTAAGAAACCTACAAAACCAACATACACATCCACACTTCCATGGCAAACCAATTATTTCTAGCTATAAAATTTAACGCCTAAAAAACCTATCAAAGTAGCTTGCAATTTTTCACACTTCTATGCAAACCAATAATATTTCTAGCCATAGAATTCAACACCTAAAAAACCAGCATAACCAATAATATTTCTATTTCACCTACAATGCACAAGATCCAACACCTAATATACTAGCACACTTTTCGATACTTCCATATAATACTACAGAAATACACATCATCCAACACCTATATATAATCATATATCAATAAACACACTATATGCAACCACTATAAGTGAAAACTCAAAATCTAAAAATAATATGTAAGATCATGATATACTAAAGTATGTGTACTTAAAGTTCCTCCACTACCTTAAAGTATGTACAACAAATACACATTTTCCACACTTCCATATAGTACTACAATAAATACAACAGTAAAATACTACAATGCAGCACCTACTTCAAAAACTACAAGTAAAAAGCTACAAACAGAAAAACCCAAAAGTAAAGTAGGTACAACAACTAGTTCCTTCAAAAACTGAAGTCAACTATTAACTTATATCTTACAAAAAAAATGTAAAAGCTTACACAAATCGGCTAACAAAATTTGTCCATTTTGTGCGAATCTCGTCAATCTCCTCTTGCCTATATGTATTTTTTGTATTGAACTACACAAAAGGAAAGGTATGGAAAGAATAAGTTTAGATCATTTATTTAATTGTAACATATAAAAAGTGTAGGTAGAAACTTACAAGGCTAGTGATTGGAGTACTAAAATTATGCACTATTTCGTGTATATACTTTTAGAAATAATACCCATACCGTACAGAATCCAATTGACAAGGGCACTGCATGTATATAAATTAGATACAAATTATTCTTATGTTTCATTGAAAATAATAATGTGTCAATGCAAATTACCTTTATAAGTTTCCATTTCGGAGAACCGATAATGTTGTAAATCATGCTTCGCTTGCCATGTTTTTAATTCTCTATACATTTGGAAACATTAGAACTAGAAGACAATAAAGTGAAATAAGAAGTAAATTGTAAGTACACTTACACATTTATGACTCCATGAATGTCTTCGTTAACTTTACTTCGAAGAGAGTCCAAGACATAAACACAATTCTCTCTAAGATCGATGACATGTAACATCCAATGAAAACTACAATAAACATCTTCAATGTGAGTATACATTTAACCTCAATGAAAAAAAATAATGTGTTCCTCTTATTTATTTACCCAGTCTTATACGGAATTAGAACTATTTATTCCAAGGTAGCCGCTTCTAACTGGTTGACTAAATTTCTGGATCAGAGATCACGAACCTTGATATGTGACGTTATTTTTGTTTGGTCGATAACAAAAAAAACTTTCTTCCACAGTTACATTTATCCCAAAGATATCTAAGTAAAAACAACCTTAGTTAAAAAGGAACAAAATAACTATAGTGATAGTATAGGACATAAAGATGAGTAAAAGATATTTACTTGGGTAATATATGCTAGTATGCACATATAACCTCCTTAGGTTACAAATTCATTCACTAACCTCCCCATCAATTTCCATAACTTTTTTGTCCCCTATTTATATTTGGCTTTGTAACCATATTATTTTCACAACCCTATAAATAGAGGTTGTAGAAATTATTTATAGAGACACCACAATTGAATTCAATTGTTTTCTATACTCTCTTACCTATCCTTCTTTCGTGTTGTTTCATTGTTCTTATTTAGTTTCATTGTTCTTTATTTTATAACATATTATCAGTACAAGTCTCTACTACTTTAAAGATTTTGTAGAAATTGATTTTGATTCATGTTAAAGACATGCTAGAATTTTTTTTCATAATTTTTTAGGTATTTAGAATTTTGTTCAAATATGATGAGTATTTTGATTTTGATGATTTTGTCGTATATGTATGTAGTTGGTGTACTCATCATTGATCTTCCCATCACCATCATTCATTTTTCTTGAATTTAAACATAAAGTTGAAAGAAGTTGAATTTAAACATTTGATTACCAAGTATGCAATATATGTAAATTGTGAAATTTTTTGCTAAGGTACATTTGTTATTAGTTTTACAATTTGATTTGATCAAATCGGAAAACTTAAATCATATTTTGATATGTTAGATAAAAGGTTCATTCACTTTATCCTCATACTTTGGTAGAATGACTAAAAAAGAAAAATTTGCAATTGCATAGAGTTAATGAAAAACAATCTTTACGCTAGAAGAAATCTGGGCTTTAGTGTCAAATGGAAAAAACGAAAATTTGTCTTTAATGTCATTTTTGAAAAGGCGGCTCATTAATGTCATAAAACCATTAATGATTCGTCCATTTTAAATTGAAATATGATTTTAAAGTTTACAAGGGAAATTGCCAAAAATAGTCTAAAAATGGGATAGAAAATGAAAAATAGGACTGATTTTGAAAAAGTTGAGATTT